>JANIJG010024790.1:18926-39527 GCA_024611175.1 Megaceryle torquata
AAGCAATGACATGTTGCCTAATGTGATATTTTTGTTTACAGCCCTAAAACTTTTATTTTCTAGGAAGAAATTTCCCATAGAATGCTTTTTATTAGCAAAAGTCTCAACAGATCATTATTCAATTTATAAAGTCTCTTTTTTTTTGGGGGGGGGGGGTGGAAATCCTGATTCTTCCCACCTCCACCCTCATATCTTCTTCTAGGAAAAGATCACATAATCTGAAAATAGGATAGTGATTCTCTTTAAGATGCTTTAGTTTTGTTGGGTAATGTACCTGAAAACAAGCCTGACCCTTAATCACACAGGAAAAAAAATCGTAGCATGTAGCAAAACTTTGATGGGTCTGCATGCTGTTATCTGGCAACTGTCCCAGGCTTTCTTTTGACGGAAAAAGCTAATAAATTCTGAAATGTGAGGTCTTGTATCATCTCATAAGGAGATAAAAAAAGAAAAATGCTGAGAATGCCAGCAAGGGAGTCAACCAGGCTTATGTACAAAACCTTTTCCTCAGCAATAAAAAAAGGGTATGTCTCTTTCTTCTGCAGAGCAACTACCAACAACAAAGTACGAGAGCAGGTACTACTGGAATTGAGATTTGTAAACTCAAACCTGCAGATCTTAAAGGAGGAATTGGAAGGACTTAATATCTCAGTTGAAGTTTATCAAAACACTGAGTAAGTATAAAGCTAAGTTACTCAATTATTAACAGATCTTATGTTTACCACTGGAAACAAAACCTGTTTCTAGGTGAATGTGAATGCTGGCCAATAATTATGTGAAAGAACAGAGCCTGATAGGAAGAGAACATACTTGAGTTGTTGACTAAGGGTTAGTCTGTGTATTTGTCTTTCACTTGGGAAAGGTATGTGCCACTGATCCTTAGGTAGGGGGTACCTTTGTGGGGAGTATTGCAAGAAATGAGAGGTCTTGAGGTTTTGTGAGACACATGGCACCTAGCAGAATTTCCAGTATGAGAATGGCTAATTGGCTCAGTGCATTCTGGAGAGAGCAAATGGAGTGATACCATTATCTGTTCTCAAATGGGAGTGCATGCAGCAGTCCTCTCTTAAGCTGGACAGCAGAAGCCTAACACTGATTTGGAGCTCAGAGCAGACTTGAAGTAATCTTTAAGGTGTGCATATGTCCGTGTCAGAAATACATAAATTAGCTGACTAAACTGGGGATTTTTTTTTTTTGTAGATGAAGTTGCAATAGTTCCAAGATACTTTTCAACTTTAAAGATCATGCTAATCTACAAATTGCAATGAATTCCTCAAAGATAAAACTTCAAAGTTAAAGATTATTAAGTGCCTCAATGCCGCAAATATTTCTGTATCAGTCTCATTGTCCCTAAAACTAAAGGTTTACGAATTGATGAACAGTAGCAGCTCAAGACACGAAGTGCTTTACCTGAGGGGGGGTGTAATTTAGGGTCCCTCATAGCACTATTCTCAGTTAGGTGTTAACTTCCGGGTGGACTACAAGGAGTCCTTGACGCAGATGGACTAAGCACATTTCCAGTGGGGTATCTTTCAACTGAATGCTGACCTGAATGTCTGTGTTTCATTTTTCTCAAAACCAAAATTGTGCTAAAATTCCTGCTCTCCACACATATGTCAAACTTCAACAACTATTCAATTTGAAAATGTTTTTTGGTCAAGATTTTACCAGTCTTCATAGATTCATGTGAGTGTGAAGCAGTATGAAATCTGTGGCTGTGGGAATGAGAGCAAGACTCCAGAAGTACTATTCCTTCTTCTAGCTAAAGAACCTTTGAAATATTTGGATTCTTAATGAAGGGTGAGCAGTAGGTCAGGCCTCAAGGCAAGCCTTGCAGCTGGACAGTAGTACTTTTATTATCTCCTGATCCTACTTCTGCAATCTATTTTGAATGGTGTTTTATCTTTCTGACGCTCGAGAGGGGACCTTTTTAATGGCTATAAATACCTGAAGGGTGGATGTCAAATGGAAGAGGCCAATCTTTTTCCTGTAGTGCCCAGCAATAGGACAAGGGACAATGGCTATAAACTGGAGCATAGAAGGCTCCACCTCAACACAAGGAGGAACTTCTTTGCTGTGAGGGTGACAGAGCCTGGAGCAGGCTGTCCAGAGAGGTGGTGGGGTCTCTGTCTCTGGAGACTTTCCAACCCCACCTGGCTCTGTTCCTGTGTGGCTGCCCTGGGTGATCCTGCTGGGGCAGAGGGGTTGGCCTGGATGATCTCCAGAGGTCCTTGGAAAGGATCATCGAGCCCAGCCCCCCTGCCAGAGCAGGAATGTTCCATCAGCTAAAATAATTCACTTCCTCTAACTGGTCTCCGGCCTTTAGTAGCAAATATTCATAATTGCTCTCTGAACGTATTGTGCATGTAGTCATCAGCATGTCACACCCACATTACTAGGCTACACTGTATTGTGTTACACCAGTCTGAATGGTTGGCCTTCCCAGTATTTTCACACATGGGCTGGGTTGAGAAGCATGACGCTATTTCTACTCAGTTCTGGAAATCCAGGGTCACCTCCCTAACTATTCAATGCCCCCATGATGCCAACTCCATGGGTGTGGCACCTTGGAAACATAAACCCCAGAAATTCAGTTCCTTTGAATGACAAATGCTGGATGTCTACAGGGACTGTGGGTGATACTAGAATTAATTAAATCAGTAAGTCAGGATTTCTTTGGCATGTGTCTCACTTCCTTTTGTGGAAGAAGTCTTGGTATAATCTGTTACAAAAGCATTCTGAAAGCCTCACCAGAAATCACATCCCTTGCACTACCTATGGTGGTGTTTTGTGTCTGCATCCCAGAAGGATCTGTGTCCTTTTCAAGCTAGCAGAGCCACTTTCTGATTGTGCCAACCAGTTAAGGAATGTTCCTCTGCTGAGGGAGGAGCACTCCTACTCTACCTTCCTGTGATAGAATTTTCAGCAGTAAGAAATGATTTTGCTGGCTTTGCCTATAACAGCATAAATGAATTGTATCCATGGGATTTTGTAGTTGGTAATGGAATGCTCTAAACAGTGATGACACCATCAATTGGGTGTTTCAGGAAAAAGGAAAATATCAGATAAACCTTAAAATTGCCTGATACTGATCTGTTAAACCTACTTAAATTATGTATTTGGAAGCAATTCTGGTCTTCCCTTTTTATGATTAGGTAACAGGCTTAGTGGAAGATAATGTACTTTTTGGGGGATAAATGGTGCTCTTTAATTCATAAATAGTCTTATTAGCTAGTGTTGTTTACTAACATGATGCAGATTCAAGTCCTTGGTGGAGATGTGCATTCTCTTGAGGATGAGGGGTTTTTTTTTAAGTCTCAGTTCTCATCCTTATCACCCTTTGACAGTTTAGAGATCGACTTACAGGTTAAGACCTAGCACTGTCTGCAGACTAAGTAGTTCTCAGGCTTCCTTGTCTTAGACCTCTTGCTGTTAAAAGTTGCTATACTTTGGCCCTGCTTTTCCCTTCTACAAATGAAACCACCAGTAGTGTGTAAAATGCTGATTGATGATTGCCATAGCTCATACTGTGGCAGATCTCCTAGCAGCTGTGGGGCTGTTTTCTGGCTGTTCTGTCCATGTAACTTGGGCAGGTGTATAAAGGTTGAGCTAAAGTGCTGTAAGCCATCCTTTGTGAGTCTCCTTTTC
This sequence comes from Megaceryle torquata, assembly GCA_024611175.1. Lineage (NCBI taxonomy): Eukaryota > Metazoa > Chordata > Aves > Coraciiformes > Cerylidae > Megaceryle > Megaceryle torquata. The sequence continues at coordinate 22,575 of JANIJG010024790.1, forward strand.
TTTCCTTTAAGAAAAAAATAGGCTCAAATGAAAACCAAAAACAAACAGAAAAACCAACCAACCAGCAAGCAAAGAAAACCCCAAACAACCCAAGATTCAAACAGTGCAGACAAGTAACTTTCCTCTCTCTCTTCCTGAGGAATCATAGGTCATTAAGCAGCTTTCCTGGGTGGAAAGGAACTGTCATAAACTATGTACCTGAACACTCATCAGCATACTAACTTTCTGACATCTAATGAAACAAAGGCAATTATCAACAGACAAATGGAAAACAAGTGTTTCTAACTGTTTCCTTTTTTTTTTTTTTCATAGGGAGACTTTCACCATTCCTTTGGTACCTCTTGGTCTGAAGGAAACCAAAGAAGTAGACTTTACACTCCCCCTCAAGGTAAATTTCAGAACATATAGTCCAGTCACTTCCATTTCAGATTTATTTAAAGAAGCAGATGTTTATGTACAAATTATTCTTTTGTTTCACTTGCTCTAAAACCAAGATCACAATGCATTTAAAGATTAACCACTAATTATTTGGGTCATATCTAACTAGGGCAAGGAGCCAGAAGATGTTATAAGAAATCCCACATTAGAGATGGTGGAGTTAAACCAAAGAGAATAAAAATTCCTTCTATAATTTTTGGTTCCAGTAAGACTATTGATTACTGCTCAAAGTGTGAAAGGAAGTAGTATTGAAGGTTTTACTCAGCATAATGCGGCAATCCTCCAACTTGCACTAACCAAGCAAGTTGAGAAGCAGTGCTGCAACCTTAATGCTACATTAAGTAATATACTTTGCTAGCCATTTGAGTCACCTTCTGAAGTTTTTGGACTACTGTGTGTTGTGCAGTGTAGATTTTGTCTCATAGCGGAGCATCTTCTATCACTGTAGCATTTGTCTCTGCTTTTACTTCTGCAGGTAAATCTCTGTGGTCAGGTCACGGTATCACTTTATATCGGTATCACCATTTATTTATTTTGGTATTTATTTGGTATCACCAATTAGCTTTGGTAATTTAAGTGGAATTGCACTAATATAGCTGACAAGAATTTGTCAGGCTCTTTCTGTTAACAAGTTTTTATGGTCACTTCATTCTCTCGTTATTTTAGCTAACGGGGTTAATTTGTCCCTTTCAAAAGCACTACGTGTTGTTTTAAAACCCAATGGGGTTAATGTAATAGGTGTTTGGTTCCTTTACACCAGACTGAAATTTCTTGTCTCAGATATCAAATCAAGTTATTAGTTCTATTGTCTTTCAGTAGTCTCATTGCTGTATGTTGACTGGCGGGGAGTAGACAAGATGCAAATAGCAACTGAATCAATTTGTGCTGTTTGTAAATGGAGAGGAGGGGGGGAAAAATAGCTTAAGTTAATTTTAGGTATTCCATTTTTTTTACCTTTTGGATGTTTTGTTTTGTTTTTTTAGGACTTCATTATGGAACATTACAGTGAAGACAGTTCTGAGTATGAAGATGAAATAGCAGATCTCATGGATCTGAGACAAGTAAGCTTTGAACATGGAATACCGCAAGGTCGTTTAAGGTTGCAAATAGCAACATTTGTATGGTATCAGAATATGCCACTATGACTTCTAAATTACCATATTCTTATTGACTTCCGTTTCTGAGATCTGGAATGTGAATCTCCATTCTCCAAGAGCTTTGCGATCTGAATAAAGAATAAGTGAAGAATGGGATGAAGTTATGCAAAGTGATTGAGTTGTTGACACAACTTAGTAAATCCAAGATCCATCTGATCTACTTTTTTACTTTAAAGTATTTTAAATTTAGCAGGAGTGTTGAAGTGAGTGCAGCTGGCAAAAGATTGCTGTAGAATGGTTATTATTTCTATTGTTTGTTTCCTGTATTATATTAGAAACATTAATTTTGCGGCTTTCATAAAATACTTAAAATTTTTATTAAATTGAGACTTATCAAACAGGTCCATTTTGCTTCCTTAATTAACTCTGAGCTTCACCAAACAGACCCTCTTTGCTTCCTTAAAGCTTATGTGCAGCTGGAAAACTCTTGATTTGGAATGCATCCATATGGCCTTAAGCTTACTGCTCTCAGATTCCACATGTTTCTATGATATGCAGAAGTCCAAAGGAAGCAGAGCTTTCTCCTTGCTGTTTCAGCATTTGTCTTGTAACTCAACAGAATACACTTCATTTTCATCTGTTGTATTTTAAGGCCTGCCGCACTCCTAGCCGAGATGAAGCTGGCATTGAGATGTTGATAAGCTATTTCCTTCAACTGGGTTACGTAGAGAACCGATTTTTCCCACCCACCAGGCACATGGGAGTTTTATTTACGTGGTAAGTGTGTAGTTCATGTTTGTCTTCTGTTTCTTTTGGTTTTTTTTCAGAACACTGTTAATTGTTAACAGGCTTCTCTTTAAATTGAGCATGTCAGTGTGTTTCTCCCCCCACCCTCTGACTCCCTGCAGTGTGTTGAAAGTTTGTTGGTTTCTTTTCAGCCTTGAGAATAAACTGAGTACAGTAGCCCCTCGTCATGCTTCGAGTGAAGCCACTGGCTAGATGATGGTTTGGGCTACAGGTTAGCACAAGGGAAAAAGAAAGAAAATAACCTTCCTTTTGGCCAGAGCCACGTTGGACTCTGAACCCTGGTGCACGAAGCAGATGGGGAGTGGGTCAGACCTTAAGTCCCCTCCTTCAGTTTGTTGGGAGGAGCATGTGGGCCAGAAGAGAGGAGGAGTTGCTTATTCTGCTATTACATCAGTGAACAAAGTTTGACTCTGAATTCAGAGTTTTCATTTTTATGACACAAGAAGATGACTATATCACACAGCCAAGAGGAACTGTTCAATTTCTATTCATAACTGAAAGAAACATCTTTAAAATACAAGCTATAGAGGATCTGACCATGCCAATTGTTGATCTTTGGCAAGGTCCAAGTATGAGAACGTAGCAGCACGTCCCCAGTATAGGCTCAGGCTCTGCAATGTTTTAGAGGCACTTCTGAGTTAGATCTAATATGTTTATAGAGACACTGCTGTAATACCAGCTGAAAACTAAACCTCAGATAAAGCCATTCTCTGGATTGCAGCACTTAGATTGTCCTTGCAGTACTTAGTGGTGTTTCTATTCACCTTAGTTTTCCCTGCAGCAGAACAATTATTAAGAATTCCACTGCTCTTCTGAGGAAAAAACAAAAACAACACAACAAAACAAAAAAACCCCATATACACACCCAAAAAAACCCCACAAAAAACAACCAACCAAAAAACCCAACCAACCAACCAAAAACAAAAACAAACAACCAAACAAAAAACCAACAGAAAGAAAATGTCAGTTGTTTTGCTGAACTCTGCTAATCTTAATACTTTGTCTAACGTTTGTTTCTCAAGGTATGATTCCTTCACGGGTGTCCCAGTGTGTCAGCAAAATCTGTTGCTTGAAAAAGCTAGTATTTTATTCAACATTGGAGCCCTTTACACCCAGACTGGAACAAGAAGCAATCGTCAGACCAAGGCTGGGCTTGAAAATGCTGTTGATGCTTTTCAGAGAGCTGCAGGTACAGATTAAAAAGTATGAGGAAAGTCTTCATGCAAATGTTCCTAATCTCATCCTGACATCCTGCAGATTTTTGCATTTCCCACTGACTTCATCAGAGAAAAAAAAGAGGAATAAGGAAAATCAAAAAGCCTAGTGAAGAGCTGAGATGAAACTCTAATTCAGAACTTGGAACTGTGGTCTGAACACACGGATAAAGACAGTGAATACTGTGGTTAATGGTTAATGAACTGCAGTTCAAAGGTCCAAGTAATAGCTCTGACATTTCATTGTTCATTCTTTGTTTCACCAGCATAGGTGCTTTTTCCTCGGTGATATTCCATTGGTGTAAAATCTATGCAAGAAACAAATTAAAGGTCTTATAAACTATTTTTCCATATGTTCTCTTCAAAATTACTTTTACTGCATTCTCTGGTGAAATTTGCAATTCATTGGAAGCTGTCTACGTGTTTTCTATAGACTCCAAAGGCAAACAGGTTCAAAATAATTAATCTCTGTTCCAAGCAAAGAAAAATACACTTTCTAGTAAAGGGAATCATATCCTTGAGCATGCTATAGAATCTTCTGGTTTGTTTTCTTTTCACAATTAGATTTTGTAAATGTCATGCTTAAAGACATGATCTGTGTAATTAATATATACTCCAAGATTTATTTCTGCACGTACAAGTTGTGGATATTGGTGCCCAATGTATGAGTGGCTTTATCAGCTACAAACTGTGGACCACAGAGTTGGACTGTCATAAAACCCGTCTTTTGAGAATACACAGTTATAAAAGGAAAAAAAAAAAGTCTTTCTTCATGCGTTTCTTAAATAAATTCTTTTTCTACCTCTGTTATTTAATCTAAAAGTAATTTCCATACTTGAGAAATTTCTCCATATTGCTGCTGCTCCTCCCATTTTGCAAATAATAATAATACCCCCCACACTGTTTTTCACTTCAGTGTATTTGCAGAACAGAATGAATTCACAAATTGAAATGCATCCCTTGCTACCACAGTACCTTCGCAGGGCCCCAAAGTAATGTGCTCAGGAGGCATTTTATTGTACCTGTGCATGGCTCTGTAACACTGTTCAGTGTGTTGCTAGAGACACGATGTAGAGCGTGTATTCACTGTTTCTCTGTGCTGAAGGGAAAATGTTGCACAGTTGCTTATCCTCAGCAGATACCTCGCGGTGTGTATATTCTTGCCACGTAAGCAGAAGTGTGCTGAGAAAGAAAAAGAAAATATTTTTTTCCTTTCCTTCAGTTCCTGTCAGAAGGGTATTTGGGATGTGCCTGGCAAGTTTGGGTTTGGTTTTTTTTGGTGCAAAAAGGCAGAGGTGGCTACAATTCAAATTTTTGTAAGGGCATTTTAATAAGTTTAAAGATCACAAAGTATAACAGAGAGAATGAAAAGTCTCAGAAACCAGTAATAGGAAAATAGAGCACAACGTGGCCAGAACTGAGTGTCATGTCAAGAAGTAAGATTACAGAAGCTGGGATACTTAAAAAGCAGAGGTCTTACTGTTAGACTTTTGTGGTATTACCGGCAAATAGCAGGTTAGTAGAACTCACTAAACCAGTTGGATGACAGGCATGCTGAAGGTTACACTTCCATCCCTGAACTCTTACTTAACATTTGCACTACAGTAAGTGTTTGGTTTTAATTTGATAAATGATAGAATCTATTGGTGGAATCAGACATCTAGAGCAGAATCTAGTATTAGCCTATTGAATATATTGTTGTAGTTTACTAACAGGGATGGAACTGAGCTTTCATTGTGACTCACAATTCCCTGAGCAGCATATGAAAAGGAGATTCATGATTAAGTTTCTATGTTTGTGGGTTTTCCTTCCATCCAAGGGTTCTACTGTTGCCTCTTTATAGTTGCCTAGATTTCTATTTTCTTGTCCTATGTATAAGCTCTAGCCTGACACTCCCATATACAAGTCACAATCAGTTCAGCACGGCTTTATGGGCGGTCATAAGATTTCTTTAAAACAGTTTTTAACGTATTAGCCTTAAAACTTGCAGCTTCTGTTGCTCCTCTGAATTGCAGTTTCATTTCATGTGTACTAAGAATCCCTTCAGATTGTTGTGGTGCAACAGTAGAAAGTATGCTTTCAATCTTAATTATTATGGTTCATGCCAGATTGAAGTTCTCTTGTTTCTCTCTTTGCAATGACAAAGATGTCAAAATTGTCTTCTCTCTGACAAATACATTTTGTAATTTCAGGAGTCCTAAGCTACTTAAAGGAGACCTTCACTCACACACCGAGTTATGATATGAGCCCTGCTATGCTGAATGTACTAGTAAAATTGATGCTTGCACAAGCTCAAGAGTGTGTTTTTGAGCAAATTGGGCTTCCTGGAATACGCAACGAGTTTTTCACGCTAGTGAAAATGACACAAGAGGTTGCCAAGGTAAACTATAAGGCTTAAAATTTAATTGTTAAAAGAATTAACTATTTACAATGCTAATTACTAGCCACAGCCTCTAGTAATGCTAACAGAATTTATTAAACCTAAATGTTAAGAACCGTTACTGAAAACCAAAAGTAACAAGGTACAGCTCACAATCTACGACGAGAATCACAACTTTTCAGAAGACTGAAGCTGCAGTTGTTTTAGAACTGTCATTTTTGTTTTTTGGGTTTTTTTTATTTAACTCAGAATCTGTGGAGTTGAATAGAAACATGCTGGAACACTTGGGCTGTGAACTTGCCATATATTTTTTAAAAAAGCTATTTATTGTACTGCTCTTTCAGACAGCACAGATCTTGTCCACAGAACAACATAGGAAAGCACAGAGTTGTTTGTGTAGTTCTCTGTTAAGTATGGAACGCAGCCAGTCTGTTATTTCCCAGCAGCTGGAGGCTATGCAAACCTTGAAAAGCTGAAGTCCAAAAGAATAATTAAATTGTAACTGGGAGAAAGATCCTGATGAGAAGAGTCAAATTGGTAGCTGCAGAGCTGTCTTGGGAAGTGCCTGAAAAATAGGGAGGCAGAGCACTACCACAAGGTAGTGTTCATAGTTGATGGAAGTTGTTGACATCAAAAATTGGGTATGCCAACAAGATTTGAATGTGCTTTCAGAGGAGCAGATATAGAATTGGTTCCATACTGGACAAATGGGCAAAGCCCTTCCTACCAACCTTGTAAAGACCCCTGTCTTAACTGGAGGATTGATCAGCTGCAGGGGAAAGATTGTTGGATTCTGTCAGGTGAAGTTGTTTGATCCATTAAAGCAGCATTCTCTGCTTGAAAAGCTATTGTGTTTCCTCTGCAGAAAGGCTAGTAGCCCAGTTTTAATTAACCCACATGAACTTAAGGCTAGATGTGGCTCCACGGGTTCAGAAGTAAAGCACAAACCTACTGTATTAAGTAATACGCTTCAGCCTTTTTCTCAACTGAATTAAACCAATAAAATGTATTTATAAATTTTCAAAAAAAGTTTATTTTACAGTGTTTTTATTCAACTCTGAAGACATATAGACTGGCTGACTTAGTCCATCTGTTCTTGTACAAAATTTACTTTTCTTGTAAAGGAAAAAGCAGGGGTGGGACTTCAGACTTTCTCAAACTTATTTCCAACCCTTTCTAAACCCTCCCCCCCCCCTTTGATGTGATACACATGAAATTATCTTAAGGCTGAATATATAATATCCCTTACTTGAGCTCCTAATAACTAATGTTAAACTCTCATACTTCAATTCTCTGCTTTATTTTAGGTGGGAGAGGTTTACATGCTGGTTAACACTGCAATGAATCAGGAACCAGTGAAAGAGAACATCCCCAATTCCTGGTCCAAACTGGCGCAAATAAAGTCAGACCATTACAAAGCTCTGGCGCATTACTTCATTGCTACCATTCTGTGTGACCATGAATGTAAGAATCGTACATTTTCCATATAATCTTATAAAGAATATTAAACACCTTAACAGGTATAATTTGGTCTATGAATAAGACTAGGAGAAAGGATCTCTGAGGTTTCAGTGTATGATAATTTGTAGCCATTTTCCCCTTCAGATAGGAGGCTACTCTCTTTTGTCCTTTACAGAAAAATGTGACAGTTCAATAAACCACTTTGTGCAGAAACAAAAGTAGCATTATATCCATTACATGCTAGTAAACTGTTCAGTTCTTGTTGGTGTGTTGTGGCATAGAGTCTTACTTGTGTACTGCAGATGATAAATCTGATAAGGGTCCTAAAAACTTGAAAGTCCCATCAATATAGAAGTGTAAAAAATATTTGACTGTGTTTGGAGAGAAGGTAATATCTAACTACACAACCATGTACCTAAAGGAACAGAGCACTGGTTAATTTTCTGTATTGATGATTACAGTGCAGTCTGGTGATGACGATCAGCAGGAGAAAGCTTTGTCCCAGTTGTACGACTACATGCCCGAAGGACTGATGGTTCTCACCGTTTTAAAGGACAAAGTTCAGAGAAAGCAATTAGGTAACTGCCAGTTTCACCCAGCTACTGGATATAATTTGAAAATTACCTTGTATTTGTTGTCTGTGGAGGGCAACCAACAGTTTCTGGTTTGCGTTGGTTTTTTTGTTTGTTTGGTTGGTTTTTTGTTTGGGTTTATTTGTTTGTGTGTGGGTGGGGTTTTTGTTTGTTTTGTTTTGTTTTTGTTTTCAGGGAAGGCACACTTACGGAGAGCCATTTTTTACCACGAAGAAGCTCTGAGGGTCTGTGGTCTGTGCAAAAAGCTTCGAAACATTGATGTTCTTCAGGAGGTTCTGACAGCTGCACGCAAGCGCTCCCTTCTCAAATATGCTCAGCAAGAGACAGAAGATGACTTTCTCAGTCTAATCCAGGCTCCTGACATCATTCGTAAGTATACACAACTAGAAATGAAGGGTGTGTAACCATCCATGTATATGCTTTCCTGGGGATATGCTTTTATAGCTATTTCTATACATAGATAATATGCCTCCATCCATAATATAAATCTTGTACAAGTTATATACAGTATATCTGAGTTCAGATTCCTTATATGTTTTCTCAGCCCCAGATAAAATAGTTTTGTTACAGCTGCTTTACAGTGTTTCTTTCTCTGGGGTAGACAATAATTATTATTATTTAGAACTCAGCTTTTTTTTTGGTGACTGCCTAGTGAGCTCAAAAAAAAAATGGGAAAACTTTTAAATCCCACAGGGGAAAACAAATAACTCTTTCTCATAGCACAACTCTTAGACTGGTTTAAGTTGTTAACTCAATTTGCCTGCTGTTGGTTCTTCCTACCTTCGTGCAGCTCACCCAACTTCCTCTTTGGAAGCAGTGGGAAAGAATGATCACTGGTTTTGAATATTTTTTCAAACAAAAAGAAAGAGAAGACTAGCATGGTTTTGTTTGGATGGATTAAGTTTTCTGTATCGGTACTATGAGCTCTAAAGATATTTTACAGTGGTTCAGATGCTTGTCTTACACATTTACAGAAAAATGAGTTTTCTCTATAGGCTGGTAAAAAAATCAGGAGAAGTTTCTATCTAGTTTGGAATGCAAGAAAAATAATTGTATATGTCTTTTAACTAATACTGGAGAGAAAATTAATTTGTTTTTCTTTTTGTTTTAGCTAAAACAGAGCACAAAATAGAAACAATCGCTCCTCAGTTTTCCAAGGTCAAAGTTAAAGACTTCTTTCACAGGCTGGTATGTAATGTGCTAATGCTGACCAAGCTCTGTCATTTCACTAGCAAGCATAAATTTGCTCTAATGTGAGGGAAGGCATATAAGTATTTTAGCCTGAAAAATGATCCTGTAATGACTGGACTGGATTTCTCTCAGAAGTTACCGGAGAAATCACTCCTAGTTTTAGAGTTCTACGTCCACTTGAGACTAGCAAAGAAGAAAAGTCTCATTTCTAGGTGGCGTTGCACAGCATTCATTCTTGATAACCTTAATAAAAGTCCCGTGACACTTTGGTGGCTAACTGCATACAACTTAAAGGCAGGAGAAACATGCAGTACTTTGAGATGGGAATGCAGAGTGTGTAACGTTGCATGCTACAAAGCCAGTATACCAGGTGGCTCTGTGTGTATCAGTGGGCAAAAGGAACTGGGAATTCCAGTTAGGATCAGAATATGCAACATTTCACGAATCAATTTACCTCCTCTAAAATGGAGTAATACAGGATCTTAGAGCCTGCTGCAGCCAAAAAGATCCTGCACACCTTAACAGAGATCTCAGAACAACTTGGCAGTTGCTGTCATCCCACTCTGAACAGTCATGAAGCAGGGCTAAGCATTCAGGGGACATCTTAAACTTCTGGGATAAATCTCGCTATTCCATTTCAATGGAAGTATCTGGAAGTTAACTTGAGTAAAACCTACATAAGATAAGCCTAAAGCATTATTATGTGAAAAAAACGCTTACCTACAAATGACAGTAAACCACGTGGCTGCTGCTGTATCACCACCAGGGCCCACTGACGGTGTTCTCAGCCAAGCAGAGATGGACGGCTCCACGTACCGTTCGCATCCACCGTGAAGAAGGAGAGCTAGGATTCAGCCTTAAAGGAGGTTCACCAGTACAGATTTACTGTCTTGATCCAGTTTGTTCTGCAGCAGTAAGTACATTCATGCAATATTAACAATTTATCTCCAGACTCTGGCGTTACAGGCTCTTAAAGGTAACTTTAGCTTGTTCATACTGTTGTATAGAGTATTTATTGAGTTGCAGTCAGTTTGTGTCATCTAACACATTTTCAGTGCTGTACACATCTTGGATGTTAAGAGTATCTGTATCCCTCACATCACATTAAACTAGAGTTGATTTCTTCCTCTGTGCCCCAAATAATAAAAGCAAATGTTACTCCCCATCTCATTCATGGCTAAAGGCTTTACAAAGGGATACAGGATTTACAAAGTAGCAACAAAAAGGATGAGGAAGGGAAGGCAAGGTAGCATGTGCCCAAAGAGAAAAGAGGGGAAATAACATATGATTGGGTGCTAATATGTTTTTCCTTTTTCGGGAAAAACCAAAAGGATAAGCAGCAAGCAGTGCTGAGCATAGTTTTATTATAGGAAAAGCAGAAGCAACCACAGAAGTACAAAAAAACCCCTGAATAAATAGAAGATCTCATGGGTACCAAAAAAACAGGTTTCCCTTAAGGAGAAAAGTGAAAAGGATATAAAAAGAGAGAACATTTGAGTATGCCAGAATCACATTTATCAGTGGTAACTCAAACAGGTAATTTATGTACCTGAAAAAGTCACATGCTTCTGTGCTATGTTCGACATATCTGGTGTAGATAGTGGTTCTATAGCATCTAAGAGGGAAGTGCCTTTAGGGCAGATACCATGTGATGACAAAAACATTTTCATTATCTTGATCATTGCAGATTCTAACTTGTGCAAATTGTTTTGACAGTCGATGGGCCTAAAAGAAGGTGACTACATTGTTTCAGTTGGTGGTGTGGACTGCAAGTGGCTTGGAGTGAATGAGGTACTGGAAAAATTCAAAAGCATGGGAGAGCAGCTCCTTGAGATTGAAGTTATCAGTTGCCAGGATACAGCAGCCTCTATGGTATGTAAGGAGGCAAAAATATGTGTTGCAGATTGGACATGTGAAAGAGGTTTTTTTTTCACTTTCCTGGCTTCAGTCCCTGGTTAATATTTACTTCCACATACCCAGATATCCCCCTCCACCAGTGAAGATATAAAGTGTTCAGACATGTTCAGTTTTAAACAGTCTGTTTAAATCATGAAGACTTTGCAAGATAAAATGCAGTCTGTGCATAACAATGGTTGGGTGGTGGGCTTCCCCCCCTCAGTGTTGCTATTTCATTATAAATTCCAGGGCATATTTTATTTTCCCCTAACTTGTCCCCGAGAATGAAAATATTACCCTACTCAGCATTGAAAAAACCATAGTGAAACCATAATGCAATGAAATAAAACATCCAAGACCACATGCTTATTTTCTATGCACCATTAACTTAAATGACCTGTGACTTTTGTATTATTTCATGGATAAATGTATGTATTTTGTATTTATGTGGGCTTCAACTGTCTAGTCAGCTATTAAGCTGCTGTAGAAACTTTACACTAAGGAAAAAATTACCATGAGATTAAAAAATGTTAAGCTCTGAGTAACTTTAACTTATTTGTAGTGTGAGAGAAACTATAGTTCAGCTAAATCCACTGCTTCATCTAACATTCCCTGGCAAGCTTAGGCACCAAAATATTATTGCCTTTGAAGAGATTGAGGTGGTCTTTTGGTTCAGAAGTTCATTTTCATTATTGGAAATAAGAAAATAATGCTATTCCAAGCTGCTTTTGGAATCATAAGGCTGTAACAAATTGTTTCAGGGCACAGCTAAGACAAGACAGAGAAGGCTGTGCCTTCCAGGTATCCCCAAAGCATGTCCTTGTTGTCAGTTGCAATCAATGTGGAACCTGTCCAAAGTCAGCAGAAAGACTCCCCTTCAGAGATTTGTGCAAGAGCTACATACTTAATCTTTCTAGAGAAGTTAGCATATTTCTCATAGTTATGCTGGAGGCCAGTAAACGCTGACTGTAGCGCCAACCCACGGGAGAGAGTCCCTTTATGCTTTGCACAGTATACCCTTGAGTCTACACAGCCACAACAGCAGAATCCCAGCACTCGGCGGGGCCTTGTGTTCAGTTAGTATGTCATTAGCACAGAAAGCTTGCTGTCCTCTGCCCTGGAAAACTATTTGCACAGTAACCTTTTGTTATGTTCAGAATTTTGACCCATTTTGGGTGACTGAACCTTTTTTTTCCCCCCTACAGCACAGTAAGAGTGCAACTTACTCTGTGGGAATGCAGAAGACATACTCCTTAATCTGTTTAGCCATGGAAGAGGATAAGATTGACCAGACCAAGAAAGCCCCTCTGAAACTGCCTTTTCTAAGTTGGGGAACTAAAAATAGACAAAAAGCTGCAAGCACTCTCTGCCTTCCTTCAGCGGTGGCTGGAAGCTCTCAGATTAAGAAGAAACTTTCTTCCTTCACCCTTTTGAGTTCAGAAAGTTCATTGTACTAAATCTTTCAGAAGGTTCTGTTAACATGACACTTTTCTTTAAAACATATAAAAAATATTGATCGATTTTATCTTTACACACACACACATATATAAATTCAGACAAATGCCATTGACTTCATTTACTGTGTATTGAGCCATTATGGATGTCAGAGGCTGGTAAAAACCTAAAACTTAAGTATTTGAAGGTTAAAATGAAGTAGTTTGGGAGGTATACCATAACAAGTTGTAGATAAGATTCCTTATGTGAGGACTGGATTCCTTCGGAATTTCAAAACAGAGTATCATGACTAATTTTTTTTATAACTAGGATAGACTGGAGTTATTTATTACAAACTTGATGCTGCATGCAAAACAATAGGGGACACATTAAAGGATGATTTTGCTGTAAAAATTTAGAGTCAATAAATCATTTAACACTATAAAGAATAACAAACCACAGGCAAGTGAGAATAACATTATTGAGAGAAGCTAGCCTTGTGCCAGGGGGCGGGTTGGGTAATTGGGTTTTAAGCATAGATATTCTCTTGCTGAGAGTACTAGGGGTGTTCTACTGAATAGTTCTAGAAAAGAATTAGAAGGCTTAGAGGTCAAAAGATCTTTTGAACTACAAAAGGCTTTTACTCTTTTTCTGATCTAGGTTACATTTTAAATGTCTCCTGACTTAATTGATCAAAACAGGCTTTATTCCAAATTCGAAGTTATTTAACCAGCTTACCCCCAGGCTTGTATATCATTAGTCTTGATAAAATTGATAGCTGTGGAATAAATCTCACAATGGACATCTTCCAGCATATCGATCAAGAGTAACATAAATCATGGTCATGCTTTAAAATAGGGGAGGGGATGGACAGGACTCTGAGCAGCAGAATATTTATTTATTCACTATCAAAAAAAAAAAATCAAGTTACATATAAAATCATCCTCCTCTCCTTGGAACAATTAATAAGCAAGTATTTGCTATGTATGTTAAGCGGGTAGACAAGAAAATACCTGTGAGCATTTCTTTGAGATTCTTCTATTTTCTGAAATGAAATTAATTGAAAATTGCTAACACTGTAGTGTTAGTTAACGTTGCCATCTACAGAGTAGATATATGCTTTTTGATACTCAAAACTGAAGGGAAACATTTGCATGTGGGTATACACTTTAAAGTTCTCATGTATTTTTAGTTTCTTGTGTATTAGCTGTAAATACGTCAATGACATTTATTTAAGAATAAAAATCAGATGCTGACATTTAGTAGTAGCTTTATTGATTCTGCTACAGCTTAGATGATACAGCATAATTTACACTACTTACTCCTTGCATACCTCTTGGATGATTCTATACTATTGCTTATAGAGATCTGAGAAATTATCTTTCTTAAAAGTTTATATTGTATAATATGGGAGCTTATAAATTATAGTCTAAAACTTGCTTCCTTATAAAGTGTTAACATATGTCTAGAGTTTTCCTATAAACGTTACATAAAAAAACAAGGTAAATTACTTATGACTCACCTATCCTTAGTAGTTACTCAGTAGTACTCATATACTGGTACGCAAGACACTTGATATTCCTTACAGAAGAGATTTACCTTGTGCATATGGATAAAATTATTATCCAGTTAATGAAATCTTTAGCAAAGTCACACACATCACCCTTCCAACCATTCCTTTCTCTTAGCCCACTACAACAGCCTTCTTGCAAGTATCTTCCCCATCAGCTGCATGACACTCACTAGCCCTTGAGTGAAGATTAGGACGAGGGTATTTTTACAGTTAACCTCCCTCCAATTCAAGTCAAAAATTTAGGCTTCTCAAGTGCCATACAAACACATACTTACTATTTTCTGGCCATTAACTAAAGAGTTATTGTACACTGAGTGGTAGCTACCAGCTAACTTAAGGCAAATACCAGTATCACAGGAACTTACATTCTTGCTTAGAGCACAGGGATGTTTGTAGCAAGCTTCTATCCAAATAAGGCTACTATAAAGGCTTTATTTTAAAGTTTTGCAATAGATTAGTAGTTCAGCCTGGAACTCCATTAGCATTAATTGTTACTACTTTAAAACTTTAATATACTGAGCAGATGGCAATTTGAAGTAGGAAAAAGGTGTTTGTCTTGCAACATCAATAGCCATGTAAATTTAGATGTGAAATCCACTCTACAGCAAAGTGACACAGTCTGAGAGAGCAGAAAAAAAATCTAAACAAACGGAGTTATAAAGAAGCTTAAGCATTCTCTAGTTGTAAGAAAGTAGTATTTTGTTCTATAGTTCTGGAAAGTCTAATGTTTATTATTCAGTAAATTAAGTATCTGTGGCCAAATGGTATTTTAATCTCAAGTAAGGAATCAATATAGATAATAGGTCCAGTGCTAACCGGGGGGAAAGAGTGATTACTGAGGTGACAAGCTTCTATTAATTCACTTATCTTGAGTTTATTTAAGCAGGAGCTTTAACTCCCTTTATTGCATTCCTGCTATCATCCAAAACTCAAGTAGTATGAAGGCAGCTTTTCACACACCTCTTTAATGGGTGCATAAGGCAAAAGGCAATTTTATCCTTACTAAATAGGATAAAAAGATAATTTTTAATAAAATGTAAGCTATCAGGAAGACAAATCCTGCTCTTGACAAGTAACTCTTGAAGATTAAATTAATACTGGAAGAACAGGTTGAATTATTAATTTTGATCAAAGCTTCCCATTTTTTTTTTGCAGCATATATCATAACTGAAATTCTAATTAACACATCAATTATGTGTCAAAATATATTGTAATTGATTATAATTATCCCAACCTATATACAAAAGTGCAAAATGAAGGTTCTGGATATTAGACAAAAAGGAATAAATTTGAGAACAGCCTGTGAACTGAAAAAAGGAAGCAGAGAAAGAAGTCAAAGATGGATTCTAGTAGGCCCAAAATAACTCCAAAACATTATAAATTAAAGATATTACTATAAAGCAAAGTATGTATCTTAACTTTTTTAAAGCCCTGTAATTCATGCATCCAGTCACCTATTAAGATTGGAAGACAAAAGTAAGCAAGCAAATTGATTTTCCTTTATTATCTTATTTTTTTTTTTCCCCTCCTGTGGATGCTGAAAGGCACAGCTTTTTATCAGTTTGGTGGTTTGTTTGTTTTTTGGGTTTTTTTTTTTTTTTTTTACAACAGATGCAAAACACTTTACAGCCCTCTTTCCAAGGTAATTGTCACAGCTCAATCTACACAAGCAGAGCAGCTGTAAAGAAGCAATATCTAGACAGTCAGTCAACACCCTCCAGTTGTTACCAAGATTGATAAATCACCATAATATGTAATTATTAAAAACAAAATTTTATAATTCACAAGAAGCGAACAAAGAGTCTTTGTCCTAAACAGCACTACACGTGTATGTCAGGAACATAAAAACCTGTAAATTTGTTGTGCTACTGTTTGTCCAACTACTAGCTCAAGCTCTTCCAGAGATGCGTTACAAAGCCGGTGGATGCTTCCAAACTGTTGCAGTAAAAGCAGAGCTTTTGTTTTTCCAACTCCTGGAATCTGTTGTACTGTTCGAAACACTGATGGCTCTGCCAGCTGAGAACATTGCTTATGAAGAAAGGGTTTATTGTTGTGATCCTTACTTTGTTCACGGACCTGAAGCAAAACAAACCCAGAAGTTTCACTGAGTGGCCTCTGCTGGACCTCTGCTTTTAGCTTTTAAATGAAGAGTTCAACATAAACACTAGCAAGTTTTAAAAACAAGCTCCCTCCTTAGTGTGCACCCTTAATTAAGGAGTTTGATGTTGATCCACAAATTTTCCCTAGGAAACCAACAGTTTCTTCATACCAACCCTGAATTAAAACTATTATTTTGTCACCTTTTTGATGCAATTGGGGGAAGGATAAAGGAAGAGAGAAACAGCATAAGAACACCATTTCCCCAGCCTTGAGACAAATAAAAAATCTCAAGACAATTTCATCAAAGAAGTGAGGATTGCCTAATGTTATCCAGTGGCATATCTGTGCAAGATCACCTTAAAAAAAATAAAATCCAGTTTCACGTTCTTCAACTGTTTGTCTTTATTCCCAAATGAGCCCTCTTTCTATTCAACTGTAGTACCATGTTACTGTTACAGGATGTTTACTCCTTACATTCAAACAACAAAATCTGTTGTGTTCCTTTAAAGTCACAGATACTCTATCTAAAAAGAGGGAAGACTGGGGGGAAAAAAGGTAATTCTCCTCATGTCCCTTTTGTATTTTAATAAATGTTTGTCCACTAACATAGAAACTTACTAGCTGAGTAATAAGTTGAGACGCTTCTCCTTGATTCGCCACAGGAAGCAACACCATCCCAAGTTCTAGCACAACAAGATTTTGTACTGCTAAGAAGTATTGATCACTTAGTTGGGTTTTTTCTACAATTACAATTCCCCCAAGACTGCTG
>JANIJG010024791.1:0-86331 GCA_024611175.1 Megaceryle torquata
GGAGGGGTTTCCAAGCCCCCCGTGGAGCTGTGGTGCTGAGGGACAGGGGTCAGTGGTGCCCTGGCAGTGCTGGGGGAGCGGTTGGACTTGAGGATCTGAAAGGTCTCTTCTAACCAGAAACGCTCCATGAACCTAAGAGATCTTTGTGATCATTCTAAAGGGAACATCACCCTTTCTGGAGGAGAATTTGCGTAGAGCTTGCAAAAACAGGGGAAAAAACCATCACGAGTGACAAGGCACCGTGACCACGCTCTCGTCACAGAATTGAGACCCATCTGGGCACTGCCTCTAGCAGAGCTTTTTTTCTATGACCCATTATAGCAGGAGGTATTACTGGGCTTACTGGTTTGCAGAGGTGTGTCCTCTTTCTGTTCCTCTGCCAGAAGCAGCATTTCCCCAACACACCCAGCAGTTCTTTGGTGTTTTATAAAAACAAACAAACAAACAAATCAAACAAGCACACACTCTAATATTTTACTCTCCTGCGCTGTGTTCAGAAGGTTTTACAAACGTTAGTGAGTCTCAGCTGTTTCAGACAGAGGAAGAGTTTAGCCCATGGTTCCAAGATGGTACATTAATGGAGTTTTGTTGTGGGGTTTTTTTTTTCCCCCATGATAATTCCATTCCTCTCCCAAGCATTTCAAAGAGACATAAACCAGTGAAAGGACAGGGATCCTGCAATTCCCAGGTGTGGTGCTGGAGACTGAATTTCACACCTCCTTAGGGTGGTGAGATTCCTCCTGAAGCAGGATGTTATCTGCTGGACCCGAAGCCGCTGAGCAAGCACGGCTGCTATATTTAGTGCTTAGATGTTCCTGGAATCCAGTCCTGGGCTCGGATCACAGTGGTTCTCCCTCTGCCTCATGGCTCCTCCACCATGATTTGGTCTGAAGCAAGCAGAGGTGGCTCAGATGTTTCTGATGCACATAAGTGGCATAACACTGACATCACCCTGACATCATGCCAGCATCACCCTGACACCACGCTGCCTGATGTTACAGGCCTCAAACAACCCTGTGCCGTGAATAATCTTGTCCTTAGAGTCAAACAAACGAGCCGAGCCTGGCCGATCTGCTGTTCCTCTCACTAATAACATTCAGCTCTGGGGTTACTGGGAGCTCTTCCCAGACCGTTACCTGTGGTGGCTGAAGCAGAGATGGGGTGACATTTGTGCCTGAACAAACAGAAATCCTCTCTGACCAGAAGATGAAGGAAAAAAATAAAATAAAATCAGCCTATGCTAAAGAAATGTGTGATCCAAAGAGTTCCAGCTATGGAAATGGGAATTTAAATAAGGATGCGGTTATTCTTTTGCTTTGAAGTAACTGTAAAACATGTGGGGTTATTTCCTGCACCACTGCCAAGATCTGGAGCTGTTTATTTGCAATGGCTTGTGACTGTCACAAAAGCAAACGCGGAGATGGGGCGGCTGAAATCTTGCCACGAAGGGGCACAGGAGGACCCCGAGCTGAAAAGAAGTCTCAGCAAGAAGGTAGCCTAGACCTCTCCTCCGAGGGCCTCAGGAACACTCTACAGCAACGTGCTCACACCACACCACCCGTCTTTATCAAAGGAACGCAGCACAAAGGTGCTGGGGCGGAGGCGGATTCATTTCACTGGAGGTATCTGAAAGTGCCGTCACCAAGTCTGGGCTGGTCACTGCTGGGGAGTGACTCATCTGACCTGGCTGGGACAGCATCTCAGGCTGAGAGTTGCTCTCCAGAGGTGCTTTTTTCTCCTTAGTGATAACAGATGGCCCTTGAAGCTGCTAGATCTGAGAAACGTTCCCTAAACGCAGGCAGCGATTCTCATCCAAGGGACAGCAGGTTCCCCACCTGCTCAGGGAATCACCGACCCCCACCTCCCCTGAGAGCCAGGGCAGCAAGAGAAGGTGCCAGACTTCAGTTTCCTCCTCTTGCTCTCCTCGCTTTGGCATCATCACAGACATTTGTCCTGTTGCAAGCGAATGAGAGGGGGTATGGAGAGGAGGAGAGAGTGGAAAGCCTGGCTCCGGCACAGCGGCTGGCTGCCGGCCAGGCGCTTTCAGATTCAATCCCTGCTTCTGGGAAGAGGCAAAACTAAACCACTTTACCTCGCTAGCCTCTGAGAGAGGAGCTACTTTGGGTAATTCATCTGAATATTAAATATCTAAATATTCTCTGTGTATCTAACCTACCAGTCCAGGCAACTGGGATTGCCTTTCTAAAGGATGAAATGTTGGGGTGGTGTCAATCAGAGCTTTGGCACAAGGGAACAGCCACGGTGACACGTTGGTACGTGTGCAAATGTTCCCAGTGGGATCTCCAGATAAAAGACAGTAGAGATGGTTGTGCACTGCTTTATTACGAGTGCAATGAAAGGCAACATCTCACTGGAAACAGGAGGATTTAGGATTTTGCTACAAGCTGGAGGGAAGAATTTAGTAGTATTTCTCCCTGAGTATTGCAGCTGGTGTGGCTTTGGCCGCAGAGCTGGCGGAGTCACCTCAGGTTGGTGTCCCCTCCCCGGGCAGCAGCTGATAAACAGAGAAACTCTGAGGTTGGTTGGGTTGTGGTTTTCAAAAGGGCAGCACAGGTTTACAACGAGCTGGAATTCCCTGAGCTGTTGGCACCACCGGTCCGCGTGCTCCCTGTGCACCCCAACACCCGCAGCCACCTGAGCACACCCACCCCGCACCAGGGCCAGAGCCTGGCACCGTGCTGGGCACGGGCTGCATCACGTCCCCTTTTCTCCTCAAGCTTTGTTAAGTGGGGATGAGAGAGAGGGGGAAGGAGTCAGCCTGGGTAATCTGCAGGAATAAAAGAGGAAGTTTGCCCCTGAATTCTAGACAATTTTTAGCAAATGCCAGACGTGATGTAAGAAGGCTGTTGTGGCTCAAGGCTTGCTCAACTCACTCCCCTGCAAATCCTGCTGCTAACTCTTTGAAAATGCTGGTTTCACTGAAGTTTTTTTGCTTGCTTCCTTTTTCTTCAGGGAAAATGGAGGCTACAGCAGAAAATGGTCTTCAATTCACAGCTGCTTCCACTGTTAAGACTTTGGTTTAATAGAAGGGAATCCAGCTCACACAGAAAAGGTGCAAAATATTATGCCCAGCAACCACATAAAGATCTGTTTCATTTAGAGATACTGCTTTTTCTTTCCATAAAACAAAGAACAACCCACAAGCAGACTGTGGGTAGGCAGAGCACACAGAGCAGAACCTCACGTCAGGGCTGGTGATCACAGCTCCTCACAGTGGAAGCTCTTACTGCCGGAACAGCCTGATGCGGTGAGCGGCCGGAGATCACTCACTCACGGTTGGTGTCACCCCACAAACATCATTTGCATGGCCTATGACCAACATGGAAACACTCATTCAGCCTCTTGATCCACGCAGGAGGTGTCTAGGGGGGGGTGTTAATGTTCAAATGCATGCCTTTTTTTAACAGTTTTTTCCACTACTGCTTCCCCTTTGAATCTGAGAAAGGGGTGGCTTTGTTCTGCGTAAGAGCCGTCGACTCCAGGCTGCAGGAAACATCAGAGAGAGAACAGAGCCTGCAACATGGCTAAAAGCCACTCGAGGTTTGTTCTGGTGCTGGAGAAGAGAGAACTGGGAATGAGGTAGGGATCCGGGCTGAGGGCATTGCTGCTTGCCCTCGGAAGAAGCCTGGGAAGGGGGTCAGAATCTTCTGCACAGGCAAGATCCGATCTAGTGAATATTGGAATAGGGAGTGAGGAAAACTCACTTTTTATACAGCTGGATGCACAGGGTCTTGTGCTGCCTCCTGCTCTGTAAGTCCTAAATTAATAAACACCTGTCTGCACTGATCAACATCATCTTACCGGGTCACCATGTTTCAAACCATCCAGGCAGAGAAATCAGATTTATTCACTTACTGCATCTGCTGACAAAGTTCCTACCTCATTCTCCAGCACCCAAGGAGCCGCAAACGCAGCGCCAGCTGCTTACAGCCGGGGGGTGGGAGGACACAGGCTTTGACTATCACCCTTCGCACAAAGTCGTGAGCACTGAAGCAGATCCCTGTTCACAACACCTTACTCTGAATCCAGGTTTGTCAGGTCTAGAGCTCAACTATTCATCCAACCCTCGGCTTCCTCCACAGAGGTGAGCAGAGGGCAGCAGGTGGGCTGCGCATGGGCAGGACCGTGGCTCCCGGCTCAGTGCCCCTCTGGTTGCTGCTGGAAGTTTTGATTCCTTGTCTTTGAGTCATCTGCAGCTTGTTTAGGGAACTTAGGCTAAGGGCTGACTCTGCTGTGGGGTGTTTCACAGGTCTGAGCAGGGCTTGCAGGGGCTTATCTTGGGAGCAGCAGCAAGAATCCCAGAGCTCCCAAAGCAGCTGCTGGTGGAAGATGCACTCCTGAGGAACAAACGTTTTGCCTCTCCTTTTTTAAGTGTGGATAGAAACACAAGGAAAGAAAGCAGAGAAAATAAATCCAATACCATCTAAAGTAAGCACAAATAAATGGCTATTGCAGAACCTTGAGGGACTCGCTCTATCTGGACCCTTCCCTTGAACGTAATCCAGTAATTCACATTTTACACACAGTGAAAACATTTCAGCTCGTGTGGCAAACACAGCTGAGCAGTGCATTAGGTGGGCTGGCCAGAAGGAACTCGATACGATTACCTTTTTTTTGTTTGTTTTAGAGAAAAAACCAAAACATCAGGGTCTGAGCCAGTGCAGACTCTTGTCCTATTTGCAGCATGTTCCCCAAAGGGCCCTGCTGGCTTGGCAGCTCCTCCAGCACTTTGCCCTCCAGCTGCTGTATGTTAACAGCCAGGTCAGCTCCCCAGCTGGAATGGGGCTCCTGAGGTCACCTCTGAAACCAGTTCCTGCTGCTGGCCAGGCAGCCCGGGAAGCTTTCAGCAGAGCTCAGCTCCATTTTCCTTCCCTTATGTCAGTTGTGTAATCACCGAGTTACTTTAACAGGAAGGAAGTGGCTCAAACACCCAACCTACATTCAGCTGTACATGTAATGAGGTGTTTCGTTAAATCAGGAGCTTTGTGAAAGTGACAGAACTTCCACTTGCACACGCAAATCCCGTGACACGCTCCTTTCCTGCCCTCCTTCGTCTCTCCCCGCCGCTGGCGGCCACTGGGCCCATTGGTGTGGTGAGGTTATCGGAGTCTGCCAGTTACTGCAGCATGGACCAACACCCAGTTCTGATGAGAGCTTAATGAGAAGCCAGGGTGAACCTTGATGCAATTACACTTGTAATCTGGGTTTAAAACGACCCCAAACTAACAGGATCTGTTAAGTTCTAGATGTTGTTAGCGTGACTCCCCAGGTGGCTGACTGCATCTCAGAAAATACAATGCAAGGAAAAAAAAAAAAAGCTTTCCAAAAACCCTTAAGAGGTTGGTTTTCAATGTCAGAGCAACATCACAAAAGGTTTTCATTTGATGGAACTGTCTTGAGTGCAAAAAAAAAAAAAAAAAGCAGTTAAGAGATGAAGTTATGATTCCTCAAGAAACAACCCCCCCCCCCCCCGGAACAAGTAAGACCTGGAATCAGAACTGCAATGAAGCTGGGGTACATTTGAGAATATCTGACAGGTTTTTTAACTCCTCATTTCAGTGAGCAGAGGTGGCTCCTTCCCACAGCGAGCTCTGCTCCCCGCAGCGTGGAGCGGGCACCTGTTAATCCCCAGCAACATTTTACAGTTTACTCACTCCGAGGATCGACACGGACGGACGCCGAGCACGACCTCTATGAACAAGCATGGCCTGGCCGGGGTATTTTCAGAGATGCAGCCTCCCCGGCATGCCAACCAACCCCCGAGGGCTACGGTGGAGAATGAAGCATCTCAAGGCCTAAAACAGACAAGGAGAAATCAATGTTTTGCTGCATAAACACTGCTTTGGATTGCAGCCGGTTAGAGACCAGCCACCGATCCGTTCTAGAGGTGGCAGAGGCTGGCTTTCAGAAAACAGCTTAGAAAAATAGCTAGAAAAATCTCACTCTGCCCTACCGAAATGCATCATTCATCCAGAGGCTCGCCACTTAGGCTGGAACGCGCACGACCGTCATCAATTTTTTAAACCCCAAGCACCAAACTGTTTGTCAAACGCAAGTCAGCAATTTCCTTTCACTCCTCTGCTGGAGAGAACACCATCGGGCTGGACAAGAACCAGGACGACCCCTTTTAGCCAAGAGTTTGCTCGAGACCAGATCCTGGCTCTGTTGTTTTGTATTTTATTTGGAACACAAGATGTGGCAGGAGCAAAACACCAAAAACAACAACAATAAAAAGTAGTCACCTGGCCGCCTCCACACAATCTTAATTTGAAAAAATAATTTCATAATCCCAACATGAGGCTGTATATGTTTATTCGTCAGTAAATTTTGTACACAAGGCAAATATTAATAGCTGAAAGGCAACACTTTTGGAGAGTATGTACAGAGCAATGTACAAGCGAGCGGAAGAGGTTTTAAACTATTCATCAATTTAACCGCTTTATAAAAAGGAAGTGATGCTTTTTCTTCTATGACCTCCCTTGAAAATAATTTATTGCCAATCTTAAACTAAAACAAGAAATGGGGCGGGGGGGGTTGGGGGGGGAGGGAAGGGGAAATTTACAAAAAAAAAAAAAGTAGTCCCTGGAAAGTTTATAAAAAGTTAAACATATAAAATTGTAAGCCACAAACATTTATACAAAGCTACTACAAATCTTGGGTTTGTTAAAGATCTATGAGGTTGTTACAAAATATATTTTTACATAAAGGCTTCATGTAAGGTAAAGCTCTCACTGCTACTGAAAGCGCAGGAAAGCGGTTTTAAATAGTCTGCAATTCAACTTCTTTTTCAAGTACAACGCAAAGAAATTGCAAAATGGCACTGTATTGCAATGCTGTGGAATTAACCCAAACCCAAACCCGACAAACTGGGGTCATGGTACCATCAGAGAGACACGACCTGTAAAGTTAACCGATGAACGTGAAACGTCTGAACATTCTGAAAGGGGAAATGTTATGGTTGGAAAATGAACCTTTTGCAACCGTCCTTAAAGAGCAATAAGCAGAGGAGCGTCCCGCCGGCGCCGGGCGCGCTCAACACGCGCGGTGCTCGGGCTGTAAGCGGAGAGGTGCTCCCGGGCACGGGGAGCAGATGTGGTTTGAGCTGGGCCCGATGAGAAATACTATTATTAGCCAAGTGTCACAAAGCTTGAAACGCCCACCCGATCTGAGCCATTTGCTGGAATAGTTCTGACGGGCAAAATTTAAAGCTACTGACTGGACAAATGAGTCCAATATACAGCCTTTGAGATCAATTAACTCACCTGATTATTATTATTACTTTTTTTTTTTTTAAGTTTTTTAAGAGCAGATATTCTAGAAGAAAGCTTAAGTTTTACACAAACTGATGGCTTATGCTCCCATGTACAATATATAAAAAAAAACCAAACAATTTTTTTAAAGCCCTGACGAACAGCCACAGTTTTTAGGTATCGATGAGCTCAGTTTACCACACTGTAGCAGGGAACAGTTGCTATAACACCAATTTCACCTTCAAGTACAGGAAGGCTGTACAAGACAGTGGTATATCTCCATATGGTCCAGGATCTTTTTTAACACAGCTCGCTCCAAAGAGAACTAAGAAACTTTTGGGAAACTCAATTTTCTACCTGCTTTTCCCACCCTCACTAGCAGTTATGTCCTGACCTTGTACCACAGACTGGTTTACATGAACTAGTCAACTGTGACTCATTCGTTTACTTCAGGATAAAAAAAAAGTAAAATCAGTCTGTTCCAAACATCAATCCTTCAGCTCTTGTACCAAAATTATATCCCTCTATGAAGAAATAATATTTAGAAAGAAATTTAAAAAGAAATACAAAAGGACATGCTGTGCTCCTTTTTGGGTAGCTAATGAAGAGGGAGTTTTCAGATGGCAAAGCCCAATGCTGATTCGGTTTGTTTAGCCAGCACGTTAACATAGGAACCATGTAAACAGTTACATCAAGGTTAGTTGCCTCACCCCCTCCCAAGGAGTGGGAAACATGAGTGATTTGACTCAATCATTTCATCAAAAGAATTCATTTCTGCCTGAGATTCATATAGTGCTTATCTACCAGGGTCTCACTTCACCAGAAGTGACCCAACCCTGCGGGGCACACCTCGCTGTCCTACAGGCCCTGGGGTTCACAGGGAATGGGATCTGAAAGGATTAAACCCAAGGGGTTGTGTTGGTTCAGGGGAGGAGCCTGCTGAGTATTTTTCCACCCTTTAGCTAACACCCGAAGTACCCAGCGCCTTGGTGACACCGACTGTACCCTCAGACTGACATCAGTTCCAAGGATCGTTAGTAAATCATCAGGTCCCTTGACACAAAATTCATCAACATTTTACAGGAACAAATTTGTTTAGAGAAATTCCTGGTAATCTTCATCTCATCCACTATCCAGTTTTCAGTCTTTTCTGCAATCATCTAGTCTGACATCCTGCAAAACACATACTACAGACCCTCTCCAAATGAATTATTTTAATCAGAGCAGAGTTAAGTCTCTTCTCAGAAGAGAAACTTGTTCCGACAACTATCAGCAAAGGAAAAAAAAAAACCCCAAACCAACAAAGCAACCTGCTACTCCTCTTGTTGACTAACAAGAGCATGGATTTGTTCAATTTCTGCTTTCCAAGACCAGACCTCGAGGCTACTAGACAAGAGGTTTTTTTTTGCCTGCTCATGTAGCATTTATAGCTCAACCAAATCAACCTGTCATCCTTCTCCAAAGAGGGAAATGGAGAACTTGTGGACTCCCATGACAGGCATCTCGTCCAAGCCTTTAAATAGCCTCACTACCCTTTTCTGAGGTCTCTAGTTCATCATCCTTCTTGAATTGCTCACATATGACAGGAACACATCAAACCAGACGTAATCATATCCATGTCCAGTAAGGAGGCAAAAATCTACGTTAAATAGCCCCAGCTAAAGGTGACGTTAATCCTCTCGACATCAGTGTTGCACCCAGGCTTTACATTTAGATTCTATGCTGGGACTTCTCCCCATGCTCTGATTTTCAGAGTTCTTTCCTCCCAAAATAGTGCCTTAGCGCCGAAATCGCAGACTAAGCTATGACTATTCCTTGGATGACATAAAAAAAGAGGTCTTTCAAAACACCTAACTAAATAAAAATACACTATTCTCCTTCTACTGACAGGAGAAAGAGGTACAGAGATGTTAATACAACTTACAATCACAGTAAGTAAAAGGCTAAGTTCAGAAGACAGGCAGCTTTCCTATGTTCTAGCAGGGACACTGCTCCGAGCAGTGAGAATATTCCATCACTCTGCTTGCCACGTGTGTGGTACGGTCATAAAAAATTAATTTAAGAAAGTATTGGCCAGTAGCACGATCCACAGGAATTGGCCGGTTCCGCGGGGCAAAGTGGCAAGTTGAACCACCTCCAGGATGCTACAGTCTGGGAGAAACTGGTAGCAGCATTACTTTGGAAAACACAAGCTCACAAGTTTCCTCTCATTTTGCCGTATGCTGTGTGGTCTGTCAGGATTTCTGGGCAAGAAGTATTTTTTTATTATTATTATTTTTTTAATCACATGGCAACGGTAACAACCTCCCCTAAAAAAAAAAAGAAAAGAAAAAAGAAAACAAAAGCGTAATGGAACTTTTGGTAAAATATTCTTAAGTCACAAGCAGCACTCCAGAGTATGCTGTGCAACATATTTGGCTCAAGTACACTTAGGATTGCTACACCCAAACTAGAAAGTCTCAGAAAGAACCTCATCAGCTGAAGCACATTCTGCTGTGACACATTCTTTTTCTTTTTTTTTTTTTCAGAAGGAAACATTCATCTTCACAGCATCAGCTACACAAGGCCTCTGCTGGGAACGTAAGGCCACTGAAAATACCGTAGGAGGACAGATGGCAAGGAGGCACTTAGGTTTGCAAGTACTTCTATCTGTCGCCAAATGCTCGCTGATTAAGATGAGGCACTCTGTAAGAAGTCACAAAGAAAGTAAAAAAGAAACCAGTGCTATCTTAAAGCGCTTCAAGAACAGGTAAGGTACCTACATGTAACATCTGGTTAGTGAAGATAAGAAATACAAGTTTAGCTTGCTCCCCCTTCCCACATAAGACCTCAAGGGAACCGTATCATAGTGCTCTGTGCTTTGCCACGGCTCTAAGACGTACGAACAATGCAATAGAGTGAAACCGTGTCCTGTGCCATCCACTAATTCCTGGTTGCTAGACTCCTGCCTGCGTTTGTACTTCCTGCCAGACGTGTCTGAAGCTCCCAATCAAACCCCACATAATGATTTCTACTGGAACAGGAAGTACGTCACACTCCGGAATCCTGGCTTCAAATAGATGATTCCAACAAAGGATGATTGATGGGATTTCTAACCAACAATAGACCTGAGAAATCATAAGTCAGCTATGGGATCACAGTCTTCGTAATAGAAGTTAGATGTGAAGAGTTTCTCCCTCCCACCCCACTTACTGCCACAGTCTAATGATTGCAGCCATTTCACTGAAGTTTGGACTTTGGAATTCTGAAGGTGGAATGAATTTCCTAGGATATAATACACGTTGAGAAAAGGTCAAATTTATCACTTTACAGGTAACTTAGACATAGGTCTGCTATAAAATTACAACTCGAATCAACTTGAAAGCTACACTGGAAGAGATTAAGCCTGAATTTCTGCAGAAATTGGCAATAATGTGTTCAGCAGCAGCTTTTAGCCACATATCAAGAAGTCTGACAGGATCTGGATTTCTCTACTCCTGCTGTAAACTTCTAGTTAAAAAACAACCAACACACAAAAGTTACTCAAATAAAAATGTCTTTTTGCACATCACTGTAACATAAGCTGCTTGAGGTTGTCGTGAAGGATGGTATCCTTAACATCGCGGAAAACTAGCCGGATGTTTTCTGTGTTAATAGCAGTGGTGAAGTGGTGGTAGAGAGGCTTCTGCTGCTGGTCCCGGCGTTTAGTACGAAAACAATCCACCAGGAATTTCTGGACATCTGTTAAGCAGTGGGGATTCCCTTCAAACTCTGGAAAATAGTCTTTGATGCTCACTTTTTGTACTTTTTCTTCAAGCAAGTCCGTCTTATTTAAGAAGAGAATGATTGAGACGTTGCTGAAAACCCGGTTATTGACTATTGTTTCAAAAATGTTCAGGGATTCCGTAAGGCGATTCGTTTGTCGATCCTCCATAAGCACTTGGTCAAACTCACTGGAGGAAACAAGGAAGAGTATCGACGTGACGCTGTCGAAGCATTCGAACCAACGTTTTCGCTCTGACCTTTGACCGCCTACATCAACCATTTTGAAAGGAACATTTTTGATTTCAAAGTCGTACTCGTGAATCCCTTTTGTGGGTCTTCGTGCCAGCAGGATGTCTTGCTGCGAGGGAAGGTAATCCTAAAAAAAAAAAGAAGAAATAATAAGTAAAGGAGAGTTTGTCGGTCAGGATACAGGTCATGGGCGTGGTGATGAGAGCTGACTTGCAACGGAGAGGAAAGCTTGCAGAAGAACAGCACGAGGTTCTAAATAATCAGCCACACGTACGTGTCTTTCTATGCCAACACTGAGGCATTTTGGAAAGATCTAGAGTCCAAAGCAGGAAGGACCCCCAGCATTAAATCAAACCACGTACCCCAGAGAACTGAAGCTCTCCCTTTACCACGTGCCAAGGATCCATAAACAGCCCCAGGGGGATCCATCAATTCTTCACGCCAGTTTCCCTCATTCTGGATTATTTTATGCTTCATGCATCCTCTTCCCACAAAGCTGGGAAGCACGCTGGCTGCCAACACTGCAATGTGGCAAACGGGGTCTAAAGCGGGTTCCTCAGACCAGTACCCAGGGCAGTATCTCATTTTAACCACGGGCACTCAGTTCCCCCCGTGTGCTCGAGCATGCCGTGCACAAACTACTAGAAAATAGAGCTGCTCCACTGTCATTTTTAAGGCAATTATGCCAGAAAAGCAAAACCTAAGCAATTTAACTGTGTTTGTGCCACAGATCTTCTGCATCCAACTCTACCGGTCCCAGAAGTCACCTGTATCAGCTGTGTGCCACCCCGGGGAGCTGGCCCCGCCTGAGTCTGTCCAACACACGGTGTGCAAGAGTAGAACAGGAGAAGAATCAGGCAGCTGAGGACAGCAGCCCCTGCCCAGCAGGGCACCCGTGACAGCTCTACCCTGACCGTCTGCAGCCTGCCTTTCCTCCAGAATTGAAGAGGCAGGAGAAGTGATATTTTTTTTTCCTTTTTTTTTTTTTTCTTTTTTTCTTTTGACTGTTACATGACCAGACCTCATCAACGGATGCAGATGCTAACAGGAAGAGGAATTCTTATTAGTCAGCTTTCAACAGTATGAAATTCAAGACTCATATTGGGGATTTCTTCATTCTTAGAATTACACTTTTGCATACGGTCCAAGTCTTGGTGCTATTTAAAAAGTGCATCTCTAACAGACAGCTGCCTGGCGCTGAAGTTTAAAGCCTTGTTGTTTACTTGGTATGGAAACTCTTCCTTAGGTTTTTCCAGCATTTCTCTCAAGTTAAGAGAGTGTGATTTAGGTTTGAGAGCTGGAATTTTAGTCTGCTTTTAGGAAATGATTTACAAACCTCCTCTGACAGTGCCAGTCACCAAACTTGGAGCTTTTATAAAGATGTCTAAGACCATGGTCCAGAAAGTCAGATTCAACTAACAACCTAGGTTACAGGAAGGGAACAAACACACAACTAAAGAGCAATTCAAACACTGGTATTCTGAGCGTAAGGCAGCTGAGCAAGTTTGATCTACAGCCTTTAAGAAAAAGCAATTTTAGAAATCATGAAGCAAGTATAGTGTTCCAAAACCTCAAGGATCACTTTGCTTTACTATGTAAGCTCAGAAGTGAAACTAGCTAGAGGAAGACTGTTTTGTTTGAGCTCCTGGGTTTCTTTTTTCAAGCTGCCTATGACTAAGACACTGATTTTTATCACGGCACGAACTATGGAGCAGCTCTCTGAAGCACAGGCTCCCCACCCTGCATTTTTTGCTGTAGTACCCCTACACATCCAAAGCCTGCACCACTTCCATCTGTGGGAGAGCTGAACAGCTCAAGCAGTACCATGTTCTCTCCAAAGTGATGTGTGCTGCCCCCCTCGTCTGATTGAAAGCAGCAACTTGGAAAGAGCAACATTTTTCTCCTTGTTATATTTATCCTGGGTCTTTTCTAGCAAAAACTGTTAAGAGAAGGAGGACAATCAGAGGAAGGGACCAATGAGAACATGTGAAGAGATTTTGAGCAAAGCTGACTGTTCACATTCAGGCAAGAGAATGTCACAGGTTTGACTCTGACTTTCAAATGGGAGAGTGTAATCTTGTTAGTCAGGAAGTCAGTCTCAAGTTCTCAGAACAAAACCAAAGTCTTAGTCAAGAGTGATTGAAATTATTAAAGCTCAAGAGTGATTGAAATTATTAAAGTAAATAAATAAAACCAATTAATATATTGAGCAAAGCCATATATACCTTCAGTACTAAAAGCAAAGCATAAAGCAAATCCTTCTGGAGGTTGGCCTGTAAAGTTTATTCAGTGAAGCTTTCAAGAACAAGGAGCGTACCCCTAGAATCCCTGACAAATTCCCTCTCATGTATTACTCACTGAAAATTCCTTCCACACTTGCAACCACAAATAAAATCCTTTCAAGTGCTTTCCAGTTCTACATGCTCAGAAGAGCCACTGTGCTTTATACCAGATAATGGCTACGCTGATGAACAAGCTGCAAACGAGCACACAGAAAGTCAAGTGCTTGGTAGACAGCTGTCATTTGCCTTCAGGAAACTACAACAACTCCGAAGAAATCCCCCAGTATTTTAGTTAAGCCTTTTGAAGGATGATTATGTTTTCTCCCTCCTGCCCAGATGCTTGGGATACTCGTAGCTTGCCACTGCAGCAGTTCTGAACTAGCTCCTTTCCCACTGTTGATCCCATCTGAAGACCACAGCATTAGGTCAATGTTTTCCTCAAAGCCCTCTCAATGTTTCACCACCATCGATCAGTACTTTTCCTGCAAGCATCTCCGAGCACACTCTCCTCTCCTCCACCCAGTCTTCCACATTTTGGACTGTTTTCCTTTTCACCTTCTTCCATCTTTAGTTTGGGGTTTTGTTACTTTGAGGGTTTTTTTTTTTTGAAGGGGAGGGAAGGTTTGCCTTTGTTTAATGTATTTTCTGTACAGCTCTTCCCAAGGATACATATTGATATTGACCCAGAACTTTAGCCTTCTTCCCAAATTACTTCCTTTCTCAAATTCATAAATCTGTTTGCTTCTAAAGAACTTCTTTTGGTTATCAGGTTTGCCCAGTTAAAATTAGAATTTAAGGCATGACTAAGATCCAATCGCAACACGGAAAGCAGCGTCTCTCTTGGAGATATTTTGAATACATATAGTCTGCACTGGCAGTAGAAATAACAACAAACAGTAGCGAGGAATCCAGCTGATCCCACGTGTGTGTATATATGCTAGAGAGCTACTCATATTTTGCTGATCTGATTAAATCTGAACATGAAGTTCTTTTCCCTGCAAGCTGTTATCATCGGCTCCCTTTTGGCAAGGGCCACGGGTCTATCCGTTTATAAGCAGTTTAGTTGTAGGCCAGCCCAGTTGTATCAGGAGAGAGATAAGAACAGTAAAATACTTACATTAATAGTTTGGGGAAATGATCATCAGATAAATCTTGCATATAGATAAGAATAAACCAGAAGAACCTATCAAATCTTTCACTCGGTAACAAAACTCAGCTAGTGCTTTTTGCACAAGGACCTATGACAGCAGATCTTGAGTCCCTCTGCATCTCAACGTCATTTGGTCTTAACTTTAAACCAGAAAAGCTGTAACTCAGAGCTCAGCGTTCCCACACCAACATCAGACCTACGATAAGGGTGTGCACATAAAAATAGAATAAAAACTAGGGACTTCAAGTCTTTTATCAACGAATGGGCCAAAGTTCTAAACAAAGAACTCTGAAAAGAAGCTGCAAAAATCCTTACCCAAGTGCACAAATGTATGTGGGGAATAAAAAAAACCAAACAACCTTTCAAAACTAAAGTGGCTTTGGATTCAAAACCGGTGAGAAATGCACCATTAGCAGAATGTTTAGCAGCTCATTAATGTCAGTGTAGACCTTTTACTGTCTCACAACTCAAGGACAAATCAAAATTGAGAGAGCAAGTGCTGGAGGTCTCAAGCAAGCTATGTGGGAAATCTTCACTGGGCAAGATGATCACCAGTGCTCTAGTGTGAAAAATGACAGTTCAAAGCAGAAAAATAGTCTGGCTTAAAATTATTATTATTTTTTTAATCTCTCAAGGAGAAAAAGAAAACTGGAATTAAGCATGATGTAACAGGATTCACTTGAAGTGGTTTGGATCCCTTCATCATTTTGTTAGCCATCAGCTGGAACCGACCATGGAGAAGCTGCCTCCCTCCGAGCTCAGGCTCGCATCCCATTTTCAAGGCAGTTTTTCCACAAGCCATTGCTGCAACAGACAGCTAATGAAGAGCATCAACACACAACTGCTGTATTCAAGCAGTGACCAAGATTTCTATCAAAACACTATTCTACACAAGTTTCAGCTTTTTTCCACAGAGAAAATGGGTTTTATTCTGCACCAAGTTTGTTTATGTTCAAGTAGATGGTACAGAAAGGTAGCAGTGACCTGTGGCACTGATGTTAACAGTTCCTAACTTGATATGGAAAACCCAAAGCAGTCATTTTGGGGTATCAGTGACTGTTCAAATGCTACTTTAACAGTCTTATGACTGGACAAGCATTTGTAACTTGCTTTTTATTCAATTTCCACATAAGTTTTATTTTCAGAGAGTCTTTTGGCCCTTGCACTGCTCTGTGGATCTGACACGTCAGTGATGAACTGGTGAGATAACAAGAGTCAGAGTTATTTGAGTATTCATGAATTACATTTCATCTCTTTTAAACCCAGGGATCACTCAGACTTGTTGCCAACTACACAGACTACTTAAAATTCAAGACTGAAATAAAAAGAACTTACGTGTTCTCCAAGTTTATCCAAGTTGTCCAAGAAATACTTTACAGATTCTCCCTAAAAACAAAGCAAATGGTTATTTAAATAAATGTCACACTCCATCCCAATAGTTTACATTCTGAAGTCCAGTTAATTTACCAAAGTCTCAATGTAAGTGCTGAAAGCTTTAATCACTACCATTTTTTCCACACAGCTATCCTCAGAACACAACAGACACTTTATCTTGATGCCAGTTAATATTTAAGCTTAGAAGCATAGGTAGGTACATTTATAACAAGTTAAATTCTTTCCAGGTTTAGAACTGTTAAAGAAATCCTCCAGTGTTATCCAGAGGGAGCACCAATGGAGCAACTACACCTTTGTTATGAAAAAAATAGATTCAATTCTCCTAACCCTTTAAAGTCTGCACACAGAGGTGTTCAGGTACAGGATTAACCACTGGAGAGAAGTTCATTTGTAACTGGGCTGCTGTATGATTCCAGTCATAGTGGTTATTCCCCAGGGAACAGCAAATGACTTGCAGAATAGAGCATGAGAAACCACAATGGATGAAGCATTTTACTGATGTTTCCCATCAGGGACCACGTTGGAGAAGAATTCCTTACTCTGGGAGTAAGGAAGAGAGCTCTGTGCCACCGTACTGCATGGCAGCACCAGCTGTCTTCCAGATTCAAGCCACCACTGCCCCTGCAAATACTAACTGTGGATTTTAATTGCTCCAGTAATGCAGAACTAAAGAACAGAGCCCAAACTACTGTCAACTCTCCAGAACTCTGTTAGGGTGCTGAGATGAAGGAAGAACTCTTACAAGGATGCTGCTGAGATGAAGGAAGAACTCTTACAAGGATGCTGCTGAACCTGAGCTGCAATAGGTGAGATGCTGACTGAATTTATGGCAAAGGCAAATAGTACCCTTTGGGGATTCTTGGCATCATCACAGAAGCAGAAAAGTTTCCTTTTGAAAGCTCTAGATTACCAAGCTGTAATTATTTACTTTAAATACAGAAAGGAAACTGTCTGTGTTTTCACTCTGCAGATGGAAAACTACGAATTCAGACTGTATTTTCTCGATGAGAAATTCAGGAAACATCCAAGGCTGGGGTGACTACATCTAAGTCAGATGAGTGAATTAGGAGAGAAGTCACACCCTGATAAGAACCTCCCCTCACTTGAATTTGAACTCTCCAAACTTATCTAGGAAGAATATCAAACCTCAATATTAAACTCTGTTATCTAAGCAGCAGTAAAGTAAGGGAGGGGAAATAACAGTCCAAAAAGGGTTCTGACAGAAACATAAACCAGGCACCTTTGCAAGTTTTCCAGGTACTAAAAGAAGTTCCATAACACAAGTAGATACCGCACCTTTACGTGTGCAACTTGGACATCAACTTTTAATTAGGCAAGACTGGGGACTCTGGTTGAAACATGCCTCGTGCTTGACACACCTGCAGGGAAAGAGTCCAGTACAAATCCACTACCTTCTTTTGCCTTCTCTTTGGCTTAACATGACTTGATTTTTCTCTAGGCTGACAAACTGCAGCACTAACCATTTTAAAGCCTGGCAGTTCACAGCAGCAACTGCTTGCAATGACAGCAAGATTTTACACCTACATCTTTTCCATCACTTCAGAAATCCATTCTAGCCTCAATCCCATAAAGAAAGCTTACAGGGAAGAGCATTCCAATTTCACAGAAAATAAAAGATACACAACCTTGATGCACAAATCCATCAAGCTTCCTGAGTAACAGGATCAGAATTCAGGCCTTCCAACTATTAAGACCACTGTATGCAGCTGAATATTAAGACAAAGTTTAACACCAGACTTAATTTCTTTTTAAGGTCCTACTAGGAGCTGGCAACCCTCCCTCCCTCCCTCCCAGGACTACGTACAAACCAGCCCAACTTCAGACTCATTATGTGGAGGTATTTATTCTAAAATACCCAGACCTCAGAGGCTCTACATATGTGTTTTTGTGTGCATATATACATTTTAATCTTAGACAGCTCTTTTTTATCCTGCTTACAGCAATGCTTACTCCCTAAAGAAGCATTAACTCTGCAGGACTGGAACGGGTAACATGAGTTGCTACCTCTCCTTTAAGTCCCTGGGCTTACTGCTACTGCAAGGATTGAGCAGTTGGAGCAGACAAGTAATTCACAGCCTGTAAAGGTCATAAAATGCCCCCAGAAGCAGCTTCCCAAAAGAGGGGATTTCCTGAAAGCACAAATGCAAAACATACCAGCCTGCAGCAACAGCAACGCTCTAAAGCCACCCATCCAACAGTGAAGTTGGGCCAGAAAACGACCGGGAAAGCTGCTCAGCTTTCTGCGCTGTCACGTACCAAAGGCGACAGCAGACAAACATCAAGGTGGTCATTCTGAAACTCGAGAGGCTAAACTAAAAAACCAACCACTTAGGAGCATAATACAGTGAATAAAGCAGCCACATACCAGTTAACCCTCCTTCACCTATCCAGATCAGTCAGTGGGTTCTTCCCTTATGAAAATCTATTCAGACAACTAATACAACACACTGACCAAGTACCGTCAGGATGACTCAACTCTGTATTTAAGGATAAAAGTTGTTCATTCATTGGCTTTTATCAATTGGCATGTCATCAAGAACTGACAACAGCTTCGAATTCTTATCTGCTCTTCCACCACATTCTGGACACCCCTCCAGGTCACACAGCTATAAGCCAGCACCTTGACTAGTGCTAATTTCCTGCCTGACTTGGACATCTTCTCTTTAGCAGCTGAGCTCTGCTAACGACAGATTCTCTGCAACAGCAAACTACCCCGGCCAACAGATTGTTATCAGAATGTGCTACTGTAGAACTGCTGAGTTCTGACCCATTTTAAACAAGCTTCAAAAAGGTGGCATTACAAAACAGCCAAGCAAGACTTTCCATCCTTCTCCAAAGGAGCAAACCAATGGACTTTATACAATAATGGAAGAGAAACCCATGGAAAAACCAACCACACAACCACCATGGCAAGACTTTATGACAGCAACTGTTAACTGGGTAAGAAAACGATACCTTCACAACCCTGTATGACAATAGCTCCAGAGCCACCTCCTGTGTTAGGCTACTTTTTCTTGGTATTAGATACAGAACTAGATCTCACTCTATGAATTGATGACAGTGGCTATATTTAAACAGCTGCATTCAACAGACAGTTGTCACATTCTAAAATTTCCCTTTAGACCAACTGTAAACTCTTTGGTTTACCCAAGATGACTAGAGAAAAAAAAGCAGCTGGGTTTCCCCACTCTGCTTCACTAACTCCAGGGTGGCTCACTGAGCCCAGCCCATGCCATGTGGCCACTGCTGCAGTCAATCTGCTGCTGTCGTGCCACAGAGGAGCCCACGCCAAGGACAAAATCAATGTGAGACTGAGAAACTGCAGGATCTGTTCCCATTAAGAAACTCCAGTAGTTCTCTATTACATTCCCATTGTCTTCATACCCATGTTCTGTGAGCACATATGATAGAAATTTAAAGATCTAGTTAAAAAAAAAAAAACCACCAAAACTGATAAGAAGCTCTTCAAGTGAATTTTTGTGTTTGGTGTTTTGGGTTTTCTTCCTTTTTTTTTTTTTTTTTTTAATGCATGTGAACCATTTCAAGGCAATTTTACAACTGAGCAGCTCTGAACTGCAAACTCCTGAAGCAGTTACCAGTGACCTGTTTCTCTGTGGGAATGAGTGTAACTGAGCCTTACTCGTCCACTGCCCACTTCCTTCTACTTAACTTAAAGCACAGGCCCAAAGATGCCAATAAAAGTGACAAAGGCAGGCTTGAACACATTTCTCACGAGCATGTTGACATACTGCAGCAAAGCAGAGCACACACCACCAACACAACACCATGACTGGCCTACATGTGAGCTTCAAAGACCTTCCAGTGTTAGGTGACTGCACTTCTGCTCTTTTAATACAGTATTAAATCAGGTCAGCATACCAGGTTTTAAGCAATCACTTTGATTGCTTGTAGAAGATGCCTTTTTTTTTTTTCTGTTGAGGTGGAGTATACACATCTCAGCTGCAGCCTTTCAGCCTCCTCCAGATTCAGAAATGCATGTAAACCACAGGAAGCTGACTGTTAAATAACTTTATTCATAACTGTCAAGTATCCATTTTCAGAAAGGTTTGATTTGAAACAGCTTGTGTGCCTCCTGGAGTCTTGTGATCCTTGCTGAAGAAAGCCAAGCCCCGTCATTTCATTGTGAACATACAAGTGATTTACAGGAAAACACAACTAAATCATACTCTTATCAAGATACTTGATGCAGCAAGTACAGCTTCTAACACTGCATTTATTTTAAGTCATGTGGCTCATGCCTGTACCATGACATCTCTCCAGCTGTATATAATGCACCCTCCTTAGAAAGACAGGGTCACAGCATGTACCGCTCATTCACCTGTCGGACACCAGAGCATCGCTGCTGCTTGCACGGTCATCTGAAGTAGAGAATCAGAATACAGTAAACCAGAGCAGTTATCTTTAATAAACCAAACATGGCACAGAAAGATCACTGTCTAAAATGTTCCTAGTTAGTGCCTAAAGCAAAAGTAACCACAAAAATATTTTTTGGGGAGGAAACAACAACAACAACAACAACAAAGACTGCGTGAAATACACAACAGATGAACACATCTTTCAAACCCAGGAAGTGGCACTAATTTATTTGGTTTCCATGAAAACAATGTCAGCAATCCAAATATGATTTGTTGAAACCTTAGCATAGCCAAAGGATGTTTTAACTGTTCTAGGAGAACACACACATTACTTTTTTTTTTTTTTAATTTCTTTTTCTGATAGTAATCACTTATAAAAAGAAGACGCATCAAATAAAGATTTAGTCATCGCAAGGTTTAAAGAAAGAAGTACACAATTTATCAAACTATCCATGTTTGGCTGCAAGTTCAGTGGAACATACTGAACTGATAAGTATCTGAAAGAATAAATCAGATATTTAAAGAAAACAGGAGATAGAACTTAGTAGATTACAACTACTGGAGCCACCAAACATTTTCTCTTCCTTACTTGAATTTCTGGGAAAAGAGAAACAAAGTCTTCCTGCTATATAATAAAACCCCCACAAACCAACAGACACAACAAACAAAGCTTTTTAAAAGTTCAGAGTAAGAACAGGTAACTGCAATGCTTTCAGGCTGGCATGTACATGCCTGAATTGACATGCAAATCAAACCATTCCTAACACGGGAAAAGCAGCCTGAAGGAAGAAAGATGACGGAGGGATACCCAGAGCTTTCAAATCCTGCATCTTACACCACCGCAGCAATTTTTATGGCATACACTTCAATATGTATAGTTTTCTTCCGTGGGAGGCTTAATCCAGATAAACCCATATTTGAGGATTTGGACCAAGAATCCAGAGAAAGGAATCTCTAACCTTTATTTTCTCAGCGCCCCACCCTAAGCTGTTTCAAATGAAGACAGCCTGCAAATCAATACTGCTGCCACTGAAGTTTCACCAGATGTCTTTGGAAATTTCAGAAATAAGCAGAGAGATAATTAATGGAGAAATGTTTTAGTCAAATCAATGCAGACTTCCTAGTGGGAGAGGTATTAGAGAGTACCACGATCTCCTTCCCCACCACCCAAACAGGGGATCTCCATGAGGTTACACAAAAGAAGCAGATGATACATTTAGGCCATGAATGCACCTAACCCTTAATTACGTTATTGAGCTCAAATCCACAACTGTCTGGATCGTTAGACCAGCAGAAGTTGAACTGTCTGATGTCAAGTTACTGAGTTTGTTTCTTTTAATGGTCTCAGACTTGGAGGTAAATAAAATAAACTTGGTTCCTTCATAGCTTTCAGGTATTTCCAAATTAAATTCTCACCCATCACTCCTCCCAGGACTTTCTCATGAGGATTCCTCATTCAAAAATGCTCAAGTCAACAAAATAGGACAAACTTCTACACATTCATACCTATAACTTGTTTATTCAAGGAACTGAAGTTGGAAACCAGATACTTTCCCTATTTTATAGCAACAATTCAACAACTTTCTTGGTATCTCCTAAGGTGAGATAGGTTAGACCACTTTTGTGCTCCAACGCTTGATACAGTGTTCTGTTTAAGCAGCAATTTTATTAGCCGTGTTTTGGGAGTTTACAATAAGCATAAACAATAACTAATTTTTTTTAATAAGGGTGCTTTAAGGTATTCAGGGAAAAGAGTTGAGGTAAGCAACAGTATATTTACTTACCAAACAGCAAGTGTGTTAACACAAGACTCATTTCCTGCAGAGAAGCACGGTTGCTTTCTCTGAGTGTTAATTACGGCTAAAGTGATGTTAAAACCAGAATAACCTGGCACTGCTGCCCAAACAAAGCAGCCCCCCTATTTATGCCCACACCAGCATTATTGTAGCCCGGGCAACTGTTCCGTGTGAAACCAGTCCTCCCTCTCTCCAAAGAAGGGCAAACTGCTCTAAAATGGCAGTGGGAACACTAACGGACTGGCCTGTGAAGGGCTGGAGCACACATACTGTCTGTCAAGATCAGACATTTCAGCATCTCCCAGCTTCTTTCTCTCCAGCTCAACCATTTGAAAAGCCCTTTAAATCTGATCTGCCCATTTACAAAGATAAAATTTAAGTGCATTGAGATGAATTGTCACTGCTTTGTAAGAGAGGAGAGTTTCAGACACGGGCTACTTTTGCTTCTCCGGGAGTACAAATTAATCCTGTTCTCCACCAAAACACGTCACACGTGCGTCACAGCTCATCCCACCTGCAAGAGCACTATCCTATTTCCTCTTTTCAGTGCTTCCCGTGTGCAGCTCGAGTTGTATTTAGACTTTTTTTTTTTTTTACCCCCAAAGCAATCAGAACTGCATCACGCCACGTAGAAGTGAAACCTGTCTTGTGTTCAGTCACACAAACAGTATTCATCCTAAGAAAAGGAAAGGTTGAAGTCCTGACTCACAGAAGTAATCCTTTGTAAAACCTTTTTTGTAGCAGAGCAGGATATGTATGGGGAACAGCTGGATCACATTGTTGACCTTCTGCTCAACAGCACAAAGCTACAAAAGCACCAAGGAAGGGAGGAGTGACACTAAGTTTATTTCATGACTTATTTTTTTTTTTATATCTTGTATAATGGTCTTAACAAAGAAAGGTGAAGGGGTTTAAGAAGGGGTTTAACCCAATAATATCCCTTTAATCTATTATCCCCTATTTACCATGTAATCCAATT
This sequence comes from Megaceryle torquata, assembly GCA_024611175.1. Lineage (NCBI taxonomy): Eukaryota > Metazoa > Chordata > Aves > Coraciiformes > Cerylidae > Megaceryle > Megaceryle torquata. The sequence continues at coordinate 23,264 of JANIJG010024791.1, forward strand.
AATCCATAATTCTCCAAACGTGGATAACAAGCGGAGGCAGACGGAGCACGCCAACCTGAGCTCTGGCTCTGCAAGTACCTGACAGCCTTTGCAAGCTGCTGGGTCCCCAGGAGACCAGCTGTGGCTGCCAGGCCCAAACAGCCACAGTGAAAGAGGGGAGCTAAGCCACACACATGTCCATCTAGGACTAAATACTCCAATCAAGCTCCAGTATCAGCTGTTTCTCCTTGCCCTGAATTCATTTTTGCACTACCCTTCAAAGTTCCCCATTCACCCGTGCAATTCAGACTCAGATTATCTTTCTCCCATCGGTAGAGCACCTCCACGGTTTCAGATCTAATGTGCTCTCCCAATTAACCAAATGAAGAGATGATCAAGCCCTGTGAAGAACTTAAATCTGCATATTAGCAGACCACCGAGCAAACTCTTCCAGTTTTGAATTAACTTCCTACAATGGAAGCAATGCAATTTCATTCTTCTTAGCTAGGTAGGGCTCCCCTCTCCCGAAGAACAGCATAATTGCCAGATTCTTAATGAAAGTTGCTTGAAAATATGAAAATTCACTACATCTTTCAGGCATGAAACAGCATCCCATTAAAGCCTACAGACTACACTCTCTTCCACACGAGGCACTCTGTAATCACATTTCTAACTAATTCTGAAAGACTACTTAGAAACCAAGATGTGCCATACTCTACAAACAGCCAGTAATTTTAAGAAACAGCATAGCTTTAGTTGTATGAAGTGATATTCCATTTGTACAAGTCCAGAGCAAAACTCAAAAGCCTCCTGAGACTTTCCCACCATTAAAAATCCCTATGAATATGCAGAATTTATCCCAGTTTGTTGTCTTCCTTAGGATCACCAATGTTTCCAAAGAGGAAGAGAACTCAAGTCTACTGCAGCCCCTTCCAGAGACCAAAGCCAGGCAATAAATGTCGTATGGGACACACCACATGCAGAGCCAGAGCATCTAATGAAGATGCTTCTGTTTGCCAGAACCTGAACAGAAACCCATCCATGAAAGCACATTAGGATATGCTGTCCCCAAGATCAGATGCACTTTCTTCAAAGACCTTTTTACTCTCTCCCTCGGTAAGTATTTACAAGGCAAACTCCTCTTCCAGAAAGTTTATTTTAGAAAAGAAACAAATACTTTGCAAAAGATTTTCAAATTTCATTGATGAAACAAACCTTTAAAGTTGAGGTGTGTGTGTAACCTAGAAGTCATATGAAAACCTGCACTGACCAAGGTGAAATGGCCACCTCTCAATTCCTATTTACACTCTGGGAAGCATCTATATAAACTTCAGATGTTTTGCACACAAAACAGGCTGGAACCAGACTGTAAACATTTGCTTTTCTTTCAGTGCACTGACCCAGTGGCTCCATGACTTCATGTGTATGCAACTCCAACTGCATTTAATCTAATGCTGAGGCAGTGGTGAGTCTGCAAAACTGCCATCCATCACCGAGAGCTTCGCTTGCTTCCAAGTTGTATTAAAAAAAACCCAAAGGCTCCCAAAAACATGACAAATATTTGGCATGTGGAAACATATCAGCACTAAATCTGGCCGTATTGAACCTAAAGATGTTTGAAAAGCCCATTACTGCATTCCCTGCAAACTAAATTGAACATTTCAAAAGCAGAACCTTAACCTAGATCCAATGCATGCACTGGAGTATCCCAAGGAGTTGGTTTTAAAGTACTTTTGCTTCCTATTTCAGCCTCATGAAAAATCCAGATGACCAAATGCTCTTTAGTTCCTTCCTCTGCCTCAATTAGCAGAATCCTCTGCAATGAAGTTCTGGCATTTCTGTTTGCAAACAGTGACATTTGAATTTACCAGCTCTTCCTACAAGCTGACAAGATTCAGTGATAATTTACTAGGTCTTGTGAAAGCCATACGTGTACCATTAGACCAATGTTAGTGTTTTCAAAAACCACTAAAAGCTGTGCCTGAAGCACTCAGAGGAACAGTAAAGTACACAAGACTCCCTAAACAGCAGTGACATCCCAGAGGCTGCAAACATTTCACATCACTTGTAGAATTTCATACTAGAACTGAACTAAAAATAGAAGAATTAGGATTTAGTTACTAGAGCAACTCTGTAACTGTTTGCTATCAAAAACAGTTGAAAGGCCCAATATTAGCCATGTGTAAAAATTTTAGTAGATCACCCTGCACTGGGGTTTTGTTTGTCTTCTGTTGGTTTTTTTTGTGGTGTTTACTTTTGTGTTTAGGTTGGTTTTTTTTTTTCCTTCACACTATTTTGTGCAGATATTTTGAGTTACTGATGGTGTCAGTGCACTGTTTCCTTGCCTGGAAATTCTGCATCCTCTTTATATGGTCACCAGTGGGTGATCAAATACCATCACGTGCCCAGCAAGCAGCACTTCCAGGCAGTCTGCTGAGACTCCCAACCGTTTGTTTAAAATGATTTCTCCAGCATCATTAAACAAAGGAGAAAGACAGAGATAAGTCATGTGTGATTACACATTCCTGCACCTCTCATCCATAAAAAGAATTTGGGGTCTTCTCAGTTGCTTGGGTAAGTCACTGAAGAGGAGAGTGATACTCCACTGATTTAAAGTGAGGAGATGAAGCAGCACTGGGAAAACATTTAAGGCACGAATGACCATGAGGGAGGAGTGTGCAGCATGGTACCATGAAAAAAAGTGCTGTAAAAGGCAGTTCACTGCCTATTATAGTCTGAATTTTTCTTCTCTGAAATAGCTGAAGTTGTCGGTTACTGTAGTGATCAAGAATTCAGGGTGTTTTCTATAGTTGAAATACCTCAACTTTCCCAGCTGTAGTACCTGATCTGTACTGTTAATGCAGACATACAAGTGAAGGAGAAATCGGAAATAATTTAGGACCTGCTTTAGCTGCTTAGTCTTAAACATTTTCTTTATTCACCATTTAAATTCAACCCATCAAACTACTCTGGTTGGAGACTATAAGGGTCAGTCTCCAGAATTATTCTGAGATTTTTAATTTGGATTAAATACATTGACTGTTTGAGGCTGCCGAGGTCACAATACTGTGTTCTATGACCCACTGGTTCACCTTTAAGCTATAAACAAAGGCTTCATATTCCAGTGCAATGCAGGACATCACTTGGGACCAGCTGGACTCCATCAGTGACACAGCTCATGGTTCTGCCAACAGGCAGACTCAGCACCTTTGGAGCTTCTCAAGTGATTTGTGGTAAATTTAAATACTTAGGCAAAAAAACCTAAGTGACAGTAGACATAATGTTGGTATGGAAATCATTCTTCTCTGTCAAACACTCGTGCAGTTATTCTACTGCTTTTCTTACGTAGCAAGGTCAGCTGTGCTTACGTTTTCTCACATTTTATTAAGCAACTTCCTCAGCTACCACAAGTTAAAGTTTCCTGCCACTTTGCTAGTTCTGCATAAGAGGTACAGCATGAACTCTGAACATACAAATAGCATGTATCATTAACTGCAGTTTAGGTCAATAAAGACAGCCAAACCCATCACCCAAACACAACCCGAGTGCACGATGTGCTCGGTGAGAGCAGACTGAAGTAGCCTCTAAGGCTCAAGTCTTGTTACAGTCAGCTCAAATTAGAGAGCAGCAGAACAAACCAACGCTGCCCCTGGCACCGCACCTTAATCCTGAAGGATCCCCTATTAACATATGAAAAAGATCACTCCATATTCTTTGCCTCGGGTGCAAAATTAATTTCACCTATATAGATGGAAGATCAGAGCTGCGTTCATACCGCATGTTTTGCCAGCACGGAGATTTGCTGACAGCTATGAATACTGGGACTTTGTAGTGGAGATTGCACTTATATTTAGTAAGTCATGTCTAAATGGACAGAGAATGGTGTAGCCTTTGCTACAGTTACATTCTGTGAAGTCATGTAATGAGACAGTTCTACAGGTACTAACACGTAGCAAGGAAACAGGCTCAATGTTTGTACCAAGGTCTCCTGTTAATGCTGTAAGTGGCAGAAGCAGCAAAAGCTCAAAGACATTTGTGTCAATTTTAAAGAACCTGCTGAGAACAGGTTCACGTGTTCAAGATGTGTGAAAGGCTGAAAATGTCTCTTCCTCTGAAGGCTGGAGGCTGTTAGCATACCTAGCACATTCAGAAGAGCACTTGCATTTTACCTTTACTGTTAAAGAAATACAAATTTTTGCAAAAATAGGTCCCCTTTTAGTCTTCTGCAACAAAACGTTTAGGAACCTAAGGCACACGATCACCAATGCGACAGAGCTTGCTCAAGACAGTGCACATAGAAGAACACATCACGCTGCTCCCACGCTGTATTGTGAAAGTCTGCATTTTAAAAGCAGCAATTCCCCATAAACAGGTATCTGGATTGAGTTTTAATTAAGAACTCTGTCCTCAGAGGCTGCACTGAAACCACCCAGAGCACCAATACACTCATACAAGCAAAATGTAGTGTGCAAGACTCCAAAAAGTTGCTGGTGCTCTTGGTTGGAAGATGTGTCATGCTTCTGCCTGCTCACGTGTGCTGGGATAACATATCCACATCGAGACAACTCCCACTGAAAGACCTCTCAGTCCAGAGCCACATCTGTGCTTTAAAATAATAGTAACAAAAAAAGAAAAATATGAAAAAGAAAAATAGCAACAATTTGGAAAAATGATGGCAAAGCTCAGCAAACCCAGACCGTCCTGCACTACATCAGTTGGCAATACAAGAGCACTGCTCTCCAAACACTTCAGTATTTTACTTATTTAAAGTCATCAGGCAGGGAAGGGAGAACGGTGGGAAGGAAGGGCTACAGCCCCAGAAACAGCCTTGCAAGGCATGGGAACTCACAGAGGCTGAAACAGAAATCCTAATCCCAATCTGGAAAAGGATTAATTAATTAAAAATAAACAGCACTTTGTGTTGAATTGGTATAAAAGTTCTCCTGAAGATCATCCAGCTCAATTAAAATCAATCCTCATTACCAACGCACTGGTTGAGGGGTTTCTGGCCAAACCCAAGAGCAAGAGAACTCAAGCCTCCCAGTTATTTGACTCCAGTGTTAATCCCTATATGGAGCCTTATTAACACAAACTCAAAGCCAGCATTATCTTGTCACTGGGGCAGGGAAACCAACACATCCTCAAGAACTCTGCATCCTTTCTGAGGATTTGAATGACACATTTTCAGGTATAAATTTGTAAAGCACTTTTCTTTCCATAGATAGAAGCAACAATCTTTGACAAATCCTTTTCATGTAAGGACCAAAAGATGGCAAGTAGCTCTAACCTTTCCAAGGGCTTTAAGGAGTGATGCTCACTGTACACATGCCATCCTGCGATTTGGTGTTTGGCAGATCTATTGATTGGGGAAAGAGAGGAAAACAGTTTGTATTTCAACACGGAGAAGGCAGCAGCTTTTTCATTTTCCCTACAAAACTGAAGCAATATTCATTGTAATTACAACACCGTGTTTAAATACACTAACTCTGAACTGTATCATGAAGGGGTCGAATAGTCAATGCACACGATTACAGAACTGCTGTGTGACTGGACCCATAGCTGTCATGAAGAAGATGCTTCTGTCAGTCTGAGAAACTTTGTACCAACACTTCATGCACTCGAGCATGTCCTAATAGAAGAACCACCTACATACTTCAAACCGAAACAGAGCAAGAGAAGTGAACACTCAATCCTACAAGCAAGAGGAGGAAAGACTTCTTTACCCTCCAGCTTAGAGGCGTGGACAGGTCAAGAAGATGAATACTGAGAGGAGTATCAACACATTACAGAGGGCACAAGCTGCTGAAAGGCTGATGAAATTCAGTGTCATAAATATGGTGTGGATGCTTTTAATGTATGACAGACAAAACATTCTACTCTCGTGACTTCAGAGAGATGCCGAAGCACTGACATCTCAACTGTTTTGTAAGATGGGCATCCATACCTGAGAAAAAGGAAGGCCTCAATCTAGTCCAGCTTCAAACACAACTGACCTCCACTCTAACCCAGCACCTATGGACCTGAAAGAACGGGAAATTCTTCTAATACTTGGCAGGGGCCATTTGAGGACTCATCGTTTTCAGTACAGGTAATGTAATGTTCTTGTGTATACAACAGCCCCACCAATATTCAGAGGGAGAACCCTGAGAAGTCCAACCTGAAGATAAAATACAATCCTCCAGTAAACTGAGTAACACTCTCCAAAAACACTACTCTGCAACAGAAAAACACTACAGAGAAGCTGCAGCAAAACTAGCAGAACTTCAAGCTGAACACGCCTTTTCCTGTCTTCTATAATCTGATCTAACACTTGCAGACATGTCACAGAAGTAAACAGGATCCAGAGGTAAATGCATATCCTCTCATCCTTACTGCATCATCTATATCTGCAGGTCTATGCAAATGCTGACAGAAGAAAATGTCAGCGCTGTCCCTGTGCAGTGCAGGTTTGAAGCATTAAAAAAAAAAACCAAACCACCAAACAACATTCAGTGTAATTTGCAAGTAGGGCAAAAAGCATCTACCTGAAGATCAACAAGTGCTAGTAGCAAACATCCAAACTCACCCAAAAGTTATCTTTTAACAAGAACAAACACATTTAACAAGAACAAATGCATTTAAAAGCTTATTGTGTATTTGAGCAACTCGGCTCTCATTCCACTTCTTCATTCTCAGAGAATTAGAAGACTCCTGGAAACTACTTCAAATGCTTCTCTGTTGACAACTGGGGCAGCAAATTCAAGAAAGGCAAGTTCACAGCAAATGCACTCGGCGAGAGGCAGTGTATGAGAGCAATCTCACTCACAAGTGCTTCCCTTGGCAGCAGATAGGCAGCACCAGACACTTGTCAGCTGCCAGTGCCTCGCAGCAAGTCTCCATGAGAGCAGCAAAGCTTTACAGCCACGGAACTGAACAGCTCACAAGAATACATATAAAGGCATGGAAATGTCAAGTTAAGTCGGTTTGCATACTGTAGAATTAAGATAATGGGTATGTTTATCCACTAGGTATGTTTATCCAAGCCATTTCAGGGGATTTTTATGGATTTTTTTTTTTTTTTTACTAGAAACCAATTTGCAGTGAGAACTCTGAAATGTTAATGAGGTATCAGAGAGCATTAGGCTGATTCAGACTAACTCAGTAACTAATCCATGTGATCCATCTGACTAGAGGCTGTAGAAGAAGTAAGCTCTGTAGATGAAGAAGAGAAAGCTTGCAGATGACCAGAATCTTAAGCGTAAGTTCCAAGAACCAAGCTAGAGCCAAGAGTCTTTAGTTAACTGTGTCACTGGAACTATCACCCGAATTACTTCGGTTTGTAATAAAATTTGAGGGATTATAACATTAACCACCTGAGAAGAGTTGAAGTGGCATATATTGTACTAAACTGTAATTAGCACTTTCCTGTTTTAAAGCACTACACAAGTGTGAACTAATGAATTTACATAAATACTGCTCTGAGTGACCAGAAGGCCCCTATTTTTATACCAAGGAAAAGAAATCCTATTGACTATCCCCATGACCACTTAAATTAACAAAATGAGGAAGGACACTCCAGTGAACTAGGCATGGAAATGCTGATTTCTATTTCCATTAAAATATAACTAAGTTCTGCTTCCCTCCCCCCGCTATGAAAAGATCACACTGTTTCTTTAGGCCCCCTGGCATTTTAAGTGAAAGATGATGGAGAAAAACAAACAAAAAAGCAAGAACAGCTCAATGATCTCTCACAAATGTACATAGATACTTAAGTTTTAACCATATACCTGCAGAAACTTTAACCTTAAACCTCCTTTCTCTGCACTTTCTGTATAAACTGAAAATGGCTTCTAGAACTATACCCTCTTGCTTCCTTTCCTCCAAAATTTCATGTCAATTTTGACATTTTCACTTGTTACCCATCACTGCTCTGTTCTTTGTTGGCTCACTTCTACCTCTACCCCAAAGTGTCCCGCTCCTATCATAAACACAACTTTCCCAGCATTTTCCTGCCTGGAAAATGTGTACCATGGTTTTCAGTGTAGTCTCAAACTCAACCCTGTGAAAACAGCTAAATTCATTCAACTGCCTCAAAAGAGGAGTCTATACAATCAAATAACACTTCTACCATGCTCAGGCCCAACATTTTACACTTCTTTTTTGTGTCACTTTTCCCTCTCTCCTACTCATGATTGCTGATACCTCACCTTTCACCACATTTTTTGCCACAAGCAGCTGAACTGGAAGTAGACCAGTATTTTTCTCTTACTCCCCATTCTACAACACTAACAATTTTCAGTCCCAAATGCTTACTGCAAGTCAGGACTCCACACAATGGAGCCGCCTAGCTATCTCTGTCTCTTCCAACTTCCCCCCTGCTCTGCCTGTCACTCCCTCCTTAACCATTTGCATCTTCCTTCCATATTACAACACATGTCACAACACTCTGAACACTCCCCTACAAAGCCCATCAACAGGTACAGCAAAAATACATCCTGCTTTCTGGAGTCTTCTGTCATCCTGCTGCCCACATGGAACTCTGTCATCACTTAAGCTGGAAGCTTAATGGTGTAAAACAGACTTCATGCTTGGCCCGTGCTGATCGCACTGCTTACACTCAGGGCAATGACATCATTCAGCTTCTTTTATATATATATTTTTTTTTTCTTTCAGGTTTAGAACTTGGCATAATATCTCAGGATGAGATTTGTAAAGGATTTAGGAAATAAAGCAATGTAAGGATAAATAAAGCAGTTACTGAACTGTCAAAATTACTATCAGGACAGTACTCAACTATTCAAAACACGGTAAGAAAATATATCCTTCAGTTCTGCTTTAAAACACAACGTGATCTGTATCTATTTCTGCAGAGAACATTAAGAGAGATTTAGGGATTTCCAAAAGGTCTTTTCTGATGGATTGAGAAGAACACATTCTTCAAATCCCACTCAAAGTGAAACTCTGCACATACTTCAGTTATGGAAAGAACCTACTTCTTAGAGACTCAGGATGACAGAACAGCAGCAACTCCCTTCTCCTTTGCTCCTTAGCCTGAATTCATTAAACGTGCTTAATCAACATCAAAACAATTTTATTTAATGGATTTTAAAAACAGATGACTCCAGCACGACAATTACGTCACTAGAAGTTACATCGGCACCAGGAGAGGATCTGAACTCTAGCACAGCAACTACCCTCTCGCGATCACCTCTTCGAAGGCAAAATGCAAGGAGCAACAGGTCTCATCAGAAACTTATTCTGATAGCTCTGAAGCAGGCTGGGCAGGTGGTAGGCTGCTGGAGCACCTGCCCATGGTGCAATCTCTAGAAGACATTCCCTGATCGAGGCAATACGTATTTATAGAGTATTTACACAACCTATTTAAGTCGAAGTGTGATTACACAACCATTCATAACAGCTCAACAGGAGACATCAGCAGCTATTGTTCAGATTCTCACTAACACAAAGGTTATTTTTAAGACATAAAAACACAAAGCCACTTAGGTTTAAGAGACCTGTAAGAACAGATTTAATCTATTTTAAGGTTCTCAGATCCCACCGCCAGAAAACGCTATGCCACAGACATTTATCACACGAGTCCATGAACCAATAAACAGCAAAGTTAACGTAAATTCTTTGTTTCCTTTTATTTGGATGGAAACAGAGTGAAGGAACTTAAACTGTCTGCAACGGCTGAAAGCTCCAGCTGAAGAATCAAGACTTTTCTTTCTCCTTTCCAACCCCACTACTGAGTTGTATACTCCATCTCAACCCCACTATTAAACTGTGTACTCCATTTACAGCTGAGAACTTCAATATAACAAAAATCTCCTTATATTAGTATTAACACAGACATTCAAAATTAAACAGGAAGTATACAGAGGGAATGTTTGCTAGATTGCTCAAATTGGAATAGAGAAGGGAGTGGTTTTTAAATTCTTCTCATTAACCCATGCATATCTTGTCTTTAAAATCACATTACTATTATGTCTTTTTTTGTTGCAAAACATTTTGCTTAAGTCAGTGCACTAGTTAACAAAGGGTGGCAATAATCATATGGTAGAAACACTACACAGGCAGTAGTTTTGTTAGAAAACATAAAAGCTCTCTAGACCTCAGCTTTCTCACATATGAAATGAGGACAATTATGTCAGAAGCTCTTTTATTATTAATTTTTTTTTAAATAAGGGAGGGAATGGAGCTAAATGCATCTGTTTGCAATACCACAATGTAGCAATCTACCATTCCAAAAAGCTTAAAATCTGTAAGAAGGCCTCTTGATCAGTTTTACAGCACAGCAACACAATAACGAGGATCATCCGCACTCCAGTAAAACCACTGGGAACACAGATCTTACCAGCTGGAATTCTCTGCGCCGGTCGTACGCGTTCTGGATGCCACTGTCCGCCCAGAGAGCTCTTATGGCTGGAAGGTACTGTAAAAAAACTGCTGTCTCCACCATGCCTTGCACCACCGTGACGGAGCGAGTATCGAAAGCCATCATCGTATCTCCGTTACTCTGGTTAGCAGGATCTCCCCAGGGGATATGAAGTTTCTCTCTGGCATCCACGAGGACTCTCACACCTTTAACAACACGAAAGAGCATTGCAATTAAGAGTTTCTCAGCATCTACTGTTTCACCAGCACACAAATCGGCGACGATTCAGACAATGCATCTACTCTGCAGTCAGAGCTCACTCGATAAGAGCATCCACTCAGGAGGAAATCAGAAAGCTTCTAACAGATTGACTCAGAGCACTACATTTTGGCAATATCCAAACTCAGGTATTTGCTATAAGGGGGGGAAAAAAAAAAAAATTAAAAAATCACAGCTATGATCTAAAGTATAATATCCATAGTGCAAATTTAACCCTTGAAAAAGTTCTATCTTTAATTACTAAATCCCCAATCTGTGCTAATTTAAGGCAAACTCTTCTACCTGGCACAAATACAAGACAAACAATGTATGTTTAAAAGCTAATTTCAGAACACATTAAGCCATCTGAGGGCTTATTTAAAGGTTCCCTAGTCTTTGTATCATTGCAAATTTGGTGTCTAGTTAGATCCAGCTGTAGAGAGTTATCACTGCCTTCAACATTTTCTGAGCTATGAGGGAAGTATTTACAGAAATCAAAGCACTTTCTAAAACATATGTTTTTAGTGCTTAAGAGCAGCGGGAGTTGTATCACCTGAAGACTTCCCTGGCACTTTTGTTGTTGTTGTTTTAGTAAATATTCTCTGGAAGAAACAGACTATTTTAAACTTGTCTTATAAAGGATGAAAAATAACAAAACAAACACTGTGCTCATACTGATAAGGGAACTACAGGAAAATGAATTCTAGTACTAAATTTACTGATGAAAAAAGAAAGAAAATTCCAGAAAGAATAAGCAACTCTAAAGGCATGAGGAGAGGTATAAGGAAATTGAGATGTAGTAACAAATGACTGCATAATAACAGACTTTTTCAATGCCAAACTATTTTTTCAAGCTTCATTCTCTTTCCATAAACTCTTCTACCTGTCAAAAGCACTGACTGCAGGAAAGCAGCCTCCAAAAAAGATCTGCAGTTCCTAAGTGTGTACTTTGAGGGTAGGAAGCACCTTACTTCATTAATGAACTATAACCTGGTTAACCTACAAGCTCGTGATTTCTACTGCCTTGCTATTTATAGTTTTTTTCCAGGCTTGATTTGTAAATAGTTTTTGTCAAACAATTCTCTTTAAGAACCACTGGACCTCAGCCCCTCATGAGGTCTGACGACGATTTGCTGATTTGAGAGACTGGGTTAAGACCTTGTCCAACTCTCACACAGTCCGAATGGAAAATGTGACGAGCAATTTAGATAAGGGAAAATCAGTAAGGATGACCAATTAAGTAAGGATGACAGCAGTGAAATCAAGTGCCCACTCCTAAACCGTGCGTGGAGGTTTTGGCAGCGCATCTGTGAAAAGTGGCTGTGGGTGCGGGTGTCTGTTAATGGATGTGTCAGCCCAGTCTCCAACACGATGGCAATGTTTCTTCCACTGAAGCAAAACGCTGCCAGAGCTTCCTCCTCGGGCACAGCACACACGTCTCATCCACACGCACTTTCAGGTGCATCTTCAACGCCCCCCCCGCCCCAATCCCTTACCGCTCATTACCGAGATCCCACTGCCAGGAAACGGCAAAAGCCCGAGACCTTACGGTCTGGAACTGCCGCTCCCACGGCCAGCGCCCACCGTGGGGGCTGCCCCGTCACGGCCGCCGTGACATCCCGCAGGCCCGGGGCCGTTCGTCCTCGGTGGGAGGACGGAGAGGGGAAGGAGGCGCCCGAAGCGAAAGCGCCGACGCTGCGGGAGGACGCGGCGACCCCGGCCCGAGGGATCCCCCGTTCCCGCCCTGAGGGAGCCGCCCCCTCATCGTCCCAGGCCGGGCCGTGTCCCGTCCCCGTCCCCCGCAGGCCGCCAGCCCAGTGCCGGGCGGGGCGGGCCGGCCCCGCCACCGCCGCCGCCGATGACCCACCCTTGATCACGTTGCTGTAGATAGTGGCGCGGAACTCCTCGCGGGCCGCCCGGTCCCAGTCCTGCCCGTGGATGATTCGCATCTGCTTGAGGAAGGTGGACTTGCCGCTCTCGCCCGCGCCCAGCAGCAGGATCTTGACGAGGCGTTTTACGTACGTCTTCTCGCGGTTGAGGCACTTGTCGATCTCCTTGGACTTGCGCTGCTGCTCGGCCTCGCCGCTGGTGAGCAGGCAGCCGGGGAAGCAGCCCGACAGCACGGAGCGGGACGGCAGGAAGTCCGCCATCTTAGCGAGCACTGCCAGCGAGGGGAGCGCCCGGCCCGCACCAGCCCGCTCTCTGACCGCGCACGCGCGCCCGGCGACGCGACACGCCCCGCCCGCTCACGTGACGCGCGCCCGGTTTCCCCACCGCTCCCCGCTCCGTGTCGGCCCCGAGGGGGTGGGGAGGGTGTCACGTGACAGCCGGTCGCTTCCCCGCGAGCGGCGCCTCACAGGAAATGGCGGGAGGCGGTGACGGGTCCTCAGCTCCCTCCGCTTTCCGATCGCCGCCGCAACCGAAGTGAAGCGTTCATACGAGCCGGCGTGTGCCCAGGTGACCGACAAGGCCAACGGCGTCCTGGCTGTGTCAGCACTGGGGAGGCCAGCAGGAGCAGGGCAGGGATCGTCCCCCAGGACTGGGCATTGGGGAGGCCGACCCTGGAATCCTAGGGTCAGTTTTGGGCCCCTTCACTCCCAGAAGGACACTGAGGGGCTGGAGTGAGGTCGGAGAGGGCAGCAGAGCTGGGGAAGGGTCTGGAGCACAAGTGTGGCGAGGAGCAGCTGGGGGACCTGGGCTTGTTGAGCCTGGAGAGAAGGAGGCTCAGGGGAGACCTTCTGGCTCCTGACAGCTCCTTGATAGGAGATTGGAGCCAGGGGGGGGTCGGGCTCTGCTCCCAAGGAACAAGCGACAGGATAAGAGGAACTGGCCTCAAGTTGCCCCAGGGGAGGTTTAGGTTGGAGCTGGGGAACAATTTCTTCCCCTTGAGGGTTGCCCAGGGCTGGCCCAGGCTGCCCAGGGCAGTGGTGGAGACCCCGTGATCCCTGGCGGGGTTTCCAAGCCCCCCGTGGAGATGTGGTGCTGAGGGACATGGGTTAGCAGTGGGCTTCGTAGAGCTGTGTTGGTTGGACTCACTGATCTTGACAGTCTGTTCCAACCTGGAGTATTCTATCAGTCCCAGGCTCAGGCGGCAGCATCTCTGACATGGTCCCAAAGTAGCTGAGAGACGAGTGGCTTGGGGAGGTCAGCTCTCGGTCAGGGGGGCAGGATGGAGCTTGCCAGCTAAGCAGTTTTTGTTCTCAGTACAAAAATAAAATAGTTTCATTAAAACACTTTGAACAATTTGGCACGTACTTCCTCTTGGCTCCTCTGAGGAGAGCTTTCCAGTACTGCTGGGATACGGCACCAGGCTGAACAAACACACCGGCTCTGGGCCTCACACCGGGGCTGTGCACAGGCTGAAGGATAAAAAGAGAGTGGAACTTTCTATCCAGTATGAGCTTAAACAAAGATGGCATTTTCAAGGGCTTAATAGTAAAACTATCCTAAAAATTGGCAACCTTTCACGTGAGGGGTAGGGCAATAGGCTGAGGGACATGCAAGGACTGGAAATCCCTCTCTTTGTGTGTGACCCGTCCCTGAGCACAATTATTTTGTTTGTCAGTCGTGCAAAAAATTAACTTGCCATCTGCTACAGCAGCGTAGTGCTGCCTGCAGAGGAATACACTGACCAGAACTGTGGTCCATAAGGTGAAAGGCAAACAGAGTGGCCTTTTGTGTTGCTTTCCTTGTTGATGCAACTTTCCCAAATGGCTCAGAGGAATCTTAGGTACTTAGGTGAGTCTGTGGCCTCACGTACCTGCTTGCTGACACAGCAGTTATGTTCTGTCAGCATGAGGGCAGAGGTGAGACACGTATGACTGAAAAGCAAGCACATGTGACCTATGTCCGTGTCATGCTTTCCTGATGTGGCTCTTTGTAGTGTGGATATCCCAGAGATGCAATTACCTATGTAAAGATCACATGAATCATTTGTTTCTCCTCACATCTCCTTAGATTTGATATCCATTGGCTTTTTCTCTCAATGTTTTCTCTGCAATTTTTTTTTTTCCTAATGAGAAGCTTAAGTTAGAAAAGGAAGAACTGCCTGAGGAAACTGCCAGATGAGTTTAGCGCCAGGAAACGCCACTTTGCCTCAACTGGAAGGACCACCTTCAAAAACCACCATGAGTATCAGTGTTCATACCTTCTATCTCCTCATACAGAGATAAATTCCACATTAATTATTCCATACAGCTTTACAAAAAAATTATTTCCAGTAGGACGGCAGGATGTGGTATAAAATCCATCCAAGGAGCACATCCGTGGTACCACGTGGAAGCAAATCATCCCTGAGCTCCAGTCGAACTGTAAGTGATCCTTGCTCGTTCCACACAGCTCTCATCTCACCTCCAGAAATGCAGAGGACTCTGGAGTTTCTAGGATTCCTCTTGGAGTTTAGTTTTCAGTGAGTGAAAATCCTGCTGGAGTTTCTCCTTTGGTGCTTCTTGTCTGCAAAGTGAAACTGGTAACAGCACTTGTGTTTTCCTTCAAAAAGTCTGGTGTTGCTAAAGGAGAACGAACATTTATTGCCTCTTAGTGAAGGACAGAGCTAAAACAGGGAAGCCAAGAATAAAACATAGAAACAATATTGGTTGCCTGCCTTTTGGAGAAGCTAATTAACACCCACCAGTGAAGTATAACCAAAAAACCTGCCGTAAGCAGTAGAAGCAGATGAAGAAAATCCTAGTGGTGCAGCAGAGAAGATAGCCAGGAGCCAAGCTTGCGCAAGGGTGGCACGATGAGTCCGTGCCTTCCAGCCCAGCAGCAAGATCCACCTAGAACCTGGGCTGCAACAATGAAGAATGAATGAGTGAGTAAAGAGTAAAAGCTGTTTTGTGGTGTCTGCCAACAGCAGACAAACAACCTTCTCAACCTGGGGCATCCCTCACCAGAGGCCAGAACTGCTTCAGGACAAACAGGTGTCTCCTGGAGCTACCTCTGCTTCCTTCCAAGGCAGCTTCCATCTCTCACCAGTTTACCCGGTAGTCTCAGTTTTGCCCTTTTCCTTCCTCTTTCTCATCCCTTCACTTCGCTTTCCCCCCTGAACTCGCTTACCCAGTGACTTTGGCCTCTCCCTCCCGCTGCCTGGCGCAGCCATCGTGCTCCAGTCATCTGCTTCCCGCTCAGCGCCGGTCCCCGCCACCCCTGCCTGCTGACACCCAGCTCTCCTCCAGTTTGTCACCTCCTTTCACGCTGACAGCTGCCCAAGTCACCTGACTCTTGGGTAGTCCCCATCCTCCTCAGAGTGCTGCACTACCTCCTCTACCCTTCCTGTCCCCAGTGGTCAGCGAGCTCTCCAAAACCTCCGAGGTACGCCATTCCAATCTGCTGGCACAGGAGCACGGCTCTCAGCGTGTTGCAGAGCGGGAAGGGCCATTCCTGCTCTGAGGATGACGATGTTCCCTGGAGAGGACACTGAAGCAGGCTCAGCGTCATCCAGCTCTGCAGGGGAAGCCGAATGGCTCAGTCCTGGGTCAGGTGTTAACCCAGCTGCATCCTCCCACCCCAGCAGCCAGGCTCCCTCTCTAAGGCGAGGTGCGAAAGGTCTTTTTCTGGTTTGCTTTTTTTTCCTTCCTCTTTGCCACTTTTTTCCTTTGCTTTCTTGTCCCTGGAAAGTCCAGGAGGGAAGTAAGTGCTGCCCATTTGGGCTCAGCTTTTCCCATGTGGCTGCTAAGGAAGCTTCTCACTTTGAGTGCTCCTGCCCTACCAGACAGGAGAGTGGACTCTGGAGATATGGCTTTAACTATTGCACTATTTTATTACCTTTTTTTTTTTTTTTCCTGGCAAACTGCTTTGAAATCTTCCTGGAAGGAACTGCTCACTCAAATTCAGCCTCCGCTTGCCATGCTCACAGCACCAGTCTCGGTGCTTCTCTTACGTTACCCCTTCCTTCCCCTCTGCGCTGTCCCCAGTTTCCTCAGATAGAAAGGTAGTTTACTCACCACATGCCTTTAGTGTTGCATGATTCAACTTCTGATGTGTGAAGAAGGGGCAACCACCGTAGGAAATGTGATCTGTAGTAAAGCCGGGGTGGGGGATTCCCTCTGCAGTGCTTCTCACGAGAGACTGGTGAGAATTGTGAGCGGGTTTGTTAAGAACCATCACAGCTTGTGGGGGCTTCGCAAGGAGAACAGGGGGGCAAAATTCATCTCTCACTGGAGCTTGTGACCTGGCCGGGACACCGTCCACGGCTTAGGGTGCAGGCAGAGAGGTGTGTGTGGGCTCTGGAGAGCAGGTGTGTGCGCAGCATCACCCTGGGACACATTGATCACGAGCGTGTTTTCACTATAGCATCGTGCACCTCCTGCGTGGGGTCACGAGCACCCACGGAAACTTGTGGTGCCATAAATAGCTCTGGATTTGCTGTAGAAAGCAGGTACTGGGAGATGAAGCGGAATCCCCAGGAAACCTCTCCTGTCATTATTTGGGGTGCAAAACAGCCAGGACTAACTTGTGGAGCCAGAAACCAGCAGGGACCCTGCCCGGCTGCTGCCAGCGCTCTCTGCCACTCAAATCTCTCCCTTTCTTGGCCAAAAAGTTCACACATAAACCATCCCGGCTGTGTCAGGGGCTGTAGGACTGCTCTCCACGAGCACGGGTTTCGTGATGGGAGGCCTGGCAGCACCCGCCCTTTACCAGCTCGTGTAACGGGATTTAAATGCCTTGTGCTGCCCGTGGTGGATCTTCCTCAGCGCATTAACTGCGGGGGCAACTCACCTGGGCAGCAGGTGAAATGTGGCTCAGCTCTGCTCCCGTGCTTGGGGGTGTGGGTCATTTACAGATGTTAACAGCTGAATTTACACCAGACATCTACAGCAGAGACACGAAGTAGCTTTGTGATGGAAATAGCTGTAGGCTTTATTTTAGCTTGTCAGAAAAGACTAGAAATGGAAAAAAAATCCACCCCCTGCCCTGATCGATGAGGAGGTGGCTGTGGTGGATCAGCAGGATTTAAAATTCTCAGGAGCTTTGGAGCTCAGCAAGGCTGAAAAGCTCACACCTCAGCATGAGCTCTTCAGAGCTATTTTTCCTGGATCTCCTGCAAGGAGATGTTCTTTCTGAATTCATTTGTAGACCCATTTTTCAAGTGTTTCTCATGAATAAGGTGCCCGTATTCCTTGGGGGAACTTTTCAAGTTAGTATCAATCAATGAAATGATCATTTTTATTCCTCTAAGGAGAATGTAGTTGGTGGTGATTGATCCTTAGGCCACTGTTTGCACCTCACCTTAGAGTACCGAGTCCTTCCCACCCAGGTGGAGGAAGGAAAGTAACTCTTCAGAGGAACCATTTGTAATTTAGAACAAGTTTTCCCGGTTCACCCACCAAACCGAGAAACTGAGCTACAGCTTTTTGTGTGCTGTTTACCCTGATATTATGTGCAAAAGAATTACCTGTCTAGAGATCCCATTCTCCTGCCAGTACCTGTCTCTCTCAAACAGTGATGGAATCCCTGTTGTTAGCATTGTCAAAATGTCCACTTCCCTTCACTGTCCTTTCCCTTGCTCCCTCCAACTCCACTCTGAATTCCCTCTCTCCTGTTTTTTGCCTTCGGGACCAGCTGTTCCACTGGGGTTTCTGTCACCTTTGCCCTTCCAGAGGGCCACTGGGACCAGAGCCTGGTTTCAAAGAACCAAACAGCGCCTCAACGCTTGAATTATGAGACACTGCAAACTTGTGAAGAGCTCTCCTCCTGCTCCTTTTGGCCATCAGCTGATGCCTCAAAGCAAGAGGTATGATAACTTTTGATACTCGCGTGTGGAATGACAGCAGTTACTCATAATCCTTAAAATCACCTAGCAGCACAGAGCAGAGAAGGCTGGAAAAGCTTTCTGGAAAGTAAGGAGTGTCTGATCCAGCAGCTGCTGTGACTCATGGAGGGGGATTTCACATGGGAATGACTCTGAGCAGACAGAGAAGGGCCTTCTGAAGCACTGGCACTGTGAAAGAGCAGAGATAAAGATAAAACACTTCTGTGAGGGCAGCAAAGCAGCTGGGAAAGCAGCCAGAGCCCTCAGGGTATCCCTGTGAGTGGAAAAAGCGCTCTGCTCCCAGCTCAGCACCAACCTGCTTCCCTCAAGGTCACAGCAGTCCCAAACACCATGCCGGGAAAGGCACCACATTGAGAAACACCTCTGAGCACATGTGGGAAGCGTGGGCACTCCTGGAAACACGGCTGCATAGTGTGATGCGTGCAGAGATGGGTTACAAATGTTCCTGGATGACCCGTGTCCGTGGGACGCGTTGGAACGTGCTGGCAGCATGGGGTGGGATCTGGTCCTGGAGAGCGTGGTGTGAGTGCATGCACAGCACGCGGTGCACACCGAGGTGTGTACACACTACTGCAGGCATATGTTCTCCGTGGAGCGTGGGGAAGTTGACACACAGCGCGTGTAGGCAACGTGCCCACGCGGCTGGCAGGAATTCCTGGGAATGCCACCTGGGAGCGCTGACACGGGGGGATTCTGTATGAGTGAGGCCCACCCAGCCCTATCTTCCTGCCCGGCTGTGCTGGCAGGCAGAGCCTGGGCACCAGGAGGAAATTCCACTGTTTGCTGAAGAAACCAGAAAAATGGAGCACTTGGTTTCCAGTGCTGCCAGTCAGGCACCGTTCCCCCACCCACTGGCATGAGACAGCTCCATAGTGAGGAACCACTGTCACCCCGTGGTCTTCCTCTGGTCACATGGCTGGGGTTGGAAGGGACCTCTGGAGATGATCTGGTGCCAGCCCCCTGCTCCATCCAGCAGGGTCACCCAGAGCAGGGGGCCCAGGATTGCATTATCTGGGCGGGTTTGGAATCTCTTGAGAGAAGGAGACTCCACAACCTCTCTGGGCAGCCTGGGCCAGGCTTCATCACCCTCACACCAAAGAAGTTTCTCTTCCTGTTCAAATGGAACCTGCTGGGTTCCAGTTGGTGCCCCTTATCCTGTCGCTGAAAAGAGTCCGGCCCCACCTTCTCGACACCCTCCTTTTGCAAAGGACCATTGCCAGTGTGACTGCTCTCACGGGCAGCTGCAGCTTCCAGAAAGATGTCACCTCTCCCCTGCTCCCAGCACCTTCCAGAACGACTTGACCCCTCCACCGCCTCCTCCCCTGCTCCCCACTGGCCCCTCCCTCCACACCCACCCAGGCCCCGTTCTCGCCGCGCGCGCTCCCAGTCACGCCCCGAGGCGGCGGCCGCCCCGCCCTACGCTTTCATGTAAATGAACGTGGGACGGCGGCTGCTGATTGGCTGCGGCGCGCAGTAGTGGCGCCGCCCCTGGCAAGGCGAAGAAGAGGAGGCGTCGGCCGCGGTAGCAGCTGCCGGTTGCAGCCAGGTGCGTTTGGCTCCGGCTGCCGCTTCGCCAGCCCGCGCTGCCCGGACCGGCACCATGACCGTCACCCGGCTCGACCAGGGGCAGCGCTACCGGCCGCGGATGGCCTTCCTGAAAAAGGTGAGGGCTGAGCAGAGACGATGGGCAACTGCGCCCCGTTATGGGCATCAGCGCGGGGGCACTTTGAGGCCGCGTCCGGGCGAGGCGATGCTCGGGGAGGGGTGGTTTGGTCCTGTGTTTGTAGCATCCTCCTCGGCCACGGCTTCCTGGGGCCTCTGTGGGTATGTGGGGTCCGAGGGCTGATAGCACCATCCCTTGTTGTGGAGCCCAGGGGGTCCCAGCTGGCTCTGGGGCTCAGGCTGGGAGCTGGTGGGCATCGTGGGCTGAAATTACAGAGGAAATAAAGCTGTAATTTTGTTTATTTTTGTAGCATAGCCTTAGCTGAATTATTCTCATTGCCCACTTTCTCTATTTTTCTCCTGTTATTTTCTCCAAAGACTCTCTAAACGGTGTCATTTCCCAGGGGCAATCCCATCACCTGTGGCACTGGGCCACTCAGTTCAGCTCTGGGCCACCATCGGTCTGGTGTATGCATTCCCAGTGCTTCCAGCTAATAGCTGCTTTCAGAGGATGTATTATGGCCAACAGTCTGCTCTCTGCCTCTTTCCCTTTTTTCAGAAACGAGCCTCTTTGTGACCAGAAACAGTTGAAAGAGTGGGAAAATGCGTGCCTACGCTTTTGGATGAGATGTGTAAAACGTGTGGTGGTTTGTTGCTTGTGGTGGTTTTTTGTTTTTTTTTTTTTCCCTGTAGCATTCATTCAAAAGTGTAGCCAGTTTATACTATAACTGGTATCCACAGATTTTCAAAAGCAGAGTGTTAAGCTAGCTTTTCTCCCACCCACCTCGCCTGCCTGTGGCTTATCCTGTTGAGTGGAATTAACTGAATTTCCAGTGACAAGTACAGGCAGCCAGTGGCTGTTCAAATCGTAGTTAGCTCTCCTAATCTAAGGAGAATTCCTTGGGGAAAAGAGGGAAATTTGGGGATGTTCACTGCTAATGTGTAAGCCTGTTGATATAAGCACTGTACTTTTTATGCTAGAGGAAGTAAAAAAAGGCTTTTCTTTGGTGCTGTGTCTTTCAAGGTAAATTTGGCTGGGGAGACCTGCCAAAGGAAATATTCAGGGCCAAATTCTGCACTGAGTAATCCTCCGTGGAGCCGCGTGCGGGGGTGCAGAGGAGAAGCTGTGTGCTTTGAGAAAACAGCCTCCAGCAGCTGTGCTGCAGGAGCGCAGCAGGCTTTGCAAAGTGCTCCGAGTTCCTCAGGTGGGAAGATCTGTTAAAACCCAGCGAATCGCTGTTACCGAGCATGCGCCGGTCCCGCAGTGAGCAGCGAGAGGGTTTGAGTACTTGCAGTCCTTTCCAAGTCTAAGACACCTTAGTGCCGAGGAAAGGAAGCTCCCAGATAAAGGCTTTGGCTCTCATCTCTGCTTCCCTCCTTCCTCTGTGTTGTCCAGACCCCGGGGAAGCTGCAGCTGTAGCCTTGGCTGTTCTGTGGCCTGTGTGTGGACAGCCACGTCCTCAGAGCTGCTTATATTGGTTGTGTGTGGTGGGAGCTGAGGATGCTTGGCGTGGATCCAGCGAGCACCTTGCAGGTTTAGATCCACGAGGAGCTAAAATCCTAGAGAGAAGCTGTCTTAATTGCTTAAGTCTGTGCTCAAGCTTCACCAGCAGCTGGCACGCAGGCTGCAACTGTGGGTTTGCTTCAGGCACATGGAGGGATTCCTGCTGGGCTCCCGGCCCTCTTGCGATGCATCTCTGTGCTGGTTTTCCAGCAGGCAGCTTGTGGCTGCAGCACTCCTGCCATCGGTCAGGAAAGGAGCTTGCTTTGGGGGTGGTGGGCAGTGCTGTGTACTTGCTGTGAAGCTGCTCTGCATGACTTAGGCTGGGTGTAGAGCTTGGTCCTCAGGGCTGAACTGCATGGGAGCTGGAGCCCCCTGCAATGTCTGCTACTCTGTGAAATACTCATGATTAATGCTTAGGTTGGCTTAGTCTATCTTTTTCCCCTCCTAAACTGTCTTGGTAGGAAGAATATTGGCACAAAAGTCTGTCATGACAGGGAGGAAGCCCCTGAAATGCATTTTGGCTGTGTGTGCTCGGCCAGGTGCTGTTGGTGCCTGTGCCTGCCCCAGCAGCCAGGATCTGGCTTCTGTTGGGCATCAGCTGGCAAAGCAGGAGGCAGCACCAGGCAGGGTTGTTCTCTCCAGCAGCTGCTGGGCTGTGGATTTTTCCTTGCTGTGCTACATGAGCTGTGTCGTGACTCATACCTTGTGGGTAGCGCTGATGGATGCTGCTTGCCTTTTTCCTTTGCCACTTCCTTGCTCTGGTCCTCAATGTCTCCTTCTGAGGTAGTGCTGAAACTGGGGGGTCCTGGCCTGGGGTCTGCAGTGTGGCTGGGGGCTTCTCCAGCCTGAAATCAATTCTCCAGGCTTAGACCCTCCAGCAGCTGCTGGCCCTCATCTGCCTGCACATTTCTCAAGGTGTGTGAGCAGCTGAATTGTGTTTTGGCTGGAAGGAGCTACCCATCTGACCCTTGCTCTCAAAGTGAGGCCCTGGACATGGCTGAAGCTAAATCTTAGGCCAAGCTCAGCCTCCTCCCATCCTCCCTTTCCCTGTTCCAGGCAGGGAGATGCCTGTGGAGCATCTCACTGAGCGTGCTGTGTTCTGAGCAGCCCAAGTGAGAGGCTTGGCCGGGTGGGACTGTGCTCCAGTTTGGTTTTGTTGCCAGTTCAAGTAGGAGGCTCGGCCAGAGTGCTGGCAGCACAGTGAGGGAAGAGGGAGCATGTGGAAAGAGCTGTCAACAGCCTTGCCCTCTCCATCCACAAGCTTACTTCCTTTGGGTGTGGGGTCTCTGTCCACTGGGTGGGACCAGGCCTTCTCTCAGCTTAAGTAAGAAAAAGCTGGAAGTTTTAGGTGGTTAACAATTGAGATAGATATCTATTTTCAATTCTTCTTTTTGCATGAATGTGCAAAGTGGGATTGCTAGTTGTAGATCTAGAAAACAATTGAATTACCCTTCTGAGGCCAGAGTTGTGATGAACAGCTCTGTGTATCGCTGCCGTGGAAATCGGAGCAGAGAGGGGTGATCCTTGCAAACAGTACCAGGCAGTGAGGGGGGCTAGAACTGGGCAAATAGCAACAAAAAGCAGAAGAAGTTTAATTATATCACCAGGAGTGGGCATTTGGCTGTGAGCTGGAGCCTGCTGGGAAAATTTGTCTTCCTTACACCTGAAGCAAAGATGCTTCTGTCTGGCTTGGTGCTGGGAGAGGCTGAACTCCTCCCCTCGGAAGTGTGTTGATGTTGCACGTCAAAGTCTCAGCACCTCACACCTGACACGTCAACGGTGCGGGTGCCCTGACCTGGGGAGCTGGTGGATGCCCAAAGAGTGAAGCTCGGAGAAACAAGGATGGGAAGTGCACCTGAAGTAACTCACCCAAGCAATTCATCAGTGGCCATCTGCCCCCACTGCTCCTTCCTGTGGGAGACCATCCGTGGTGGTTCCATGCTCCTTCTCCAGAAACACTGGTACCCCATCACTCATTGGTCATTTGTGGAAGGGACCCTCACCCTGCCCAGGGCTTCCCACGTGCTCCTGTACTGCAGTGATGCTTTTTCTTACCATCTGCCAGTTTGAGTCTTGCTTTGCACTTGGTGGACTGTGGAGGGGCAGACAGTTGGCCTGTTGTCTCCTCTGTGCAAAGGTTCCAGCTGATCTGAAGGGACACCTCAGTGGGGCTCATGCCTCGTGGTGACTCTGCCTGAGGTGGGCTCACCCCCAAGCCTGGCTCCTTTAGCAGTCCCCTTGCTGATAGTTACCTCTGTGCATCTCCACCCCTCAACCACTCTCAGGAAGTGGCTTCTGGCTCTACAAAATTCAAACCAGACGGTGCTTCCCTGACTGAATGCGTGACAAAATGTGCCAGAGCCCTCAGCAAACCAAGCAAATGTTCTCGCTGTATTTTAAGCAGCACTCCTGGCCTCTCCCTGGCAGGCTGGTGCTGATAGCAGCTCCTAATCACCAGCAACCCCTCGTCATCAGTGTTCCCCTAGGAGAAGAGGAGGAGACAGGCTGAGTTTTCATCAGTGAAGTGCGTGGTTTGCAGGTAGAGCAGCAGGCACTTCCCAACAGCAGCTCCCCAGCTAATCTCACTTGTTTCTTTTTAATATGTATTGTTCCTCCACTGACAAGAGGGAGCTAGGCAGGTTAGGAATGCAGTGAGTCTGGAGCAATTTGCTGGTTGAAGACAGGGAACATGCTGTGTTGGGAGGCTGTGCAGGCTTCTGAGACAATACCTCACTCTTAGCTGGTAAAGACCCATCTCTTGAGCCCACTGGGAGCGAGTGGCAGCCCAGTGTTGGACCAGTATGTGCTGTCCCACTTGCTTGAGCTTGCACTGCAGCATGGTGGTGGGAGCAATACGAGGTTACTCCTGATGTCCCTGTGTGCTGCAGAAGTGCTGGCTGCAAATGTGAAGTTATGGAGACAGCAAATGACTTCCCCAGGATACCCAGGTTTGCTTAAAGGGAACTGAATGGGAATTTCCTAAATGAGTGCCCTGTCTGCCAGACCATCCTGCCTGGCCTTGTCTCCCACAGGCATCTCTCCACACCCAGCCCTGAACTTGCTGAGGCTGGAATTGGGGGTTCTGTTAAAAGGTCAAAAAAACCAAACAAACCAACCAAAAAACCTCTTCATATTCCATCACTTTGGGTCTTGTTTTGCCCTTTACAAACATCTTATGTAAGTATTTATACAAATACTTGTGTGAAATTCTACCAACCTTCTCTGTTTTAGTATTAATTTGATGCTGTCTTTAAAACCAGTTAAAAATCCAGTTTTACTGTCGAGCCCAGAGTGGATCCTGTCACTACAGGCTTAAATCCTCTCTGAACTTGGCAAGACTCAGGACCAAAGTCACTGTGGTGCCTGTGAAGACAATACCCTTCATTATGCGTGAGTGTCATCAAGTCCCACTCGTTAAATCGTCTAATTCTAGTTAAAAAGCTACAGCCTCGCCCAAAATGAATGTGTGGAGAGACCAAATTGGTCCTGTTGGACCCATTTTGATTTAATATCTCTGGAAGCAGAAGACAAAAAGAGCATCTTCCACAGAGCCAGTGCTCTTACAACACTCGAATCACCTAAAACCAGATGAAGAGCCTGCCTGAACTTCACCCATCTGAGAGGAGGATCCCAAGTGCAAGCAGGAGGCTTTTGGGATGGTGCTAGTGGGAGGTGAAACATAGGAGGAGGAAAACACCTTTGAAAACCTTCATCTTTTAAAAAAATAAAAGATAATTGGGAGATAGAAATAGAAGAAGCCTGGCCATGAGGGTGAGTCATCAACATCCCCCAGGAATCAAAGGTAGGAGATGCTGCCAGACAGGAGGGTGGCTTGCTCTGGATGGTGTGTGTCTCTGCCCTGTCCCTGAAGGGACTGAGCTTTGCTGCCTGCAGACAGGGCTAAGACCCTGGCTGGGTGGGTGCAGCCATCCACAGGACCAAGAAGAGTTCCTCCTACACCTCCTTCCTACAAACTGGGCTGTATTTCTGCATTTCTGCTTTCCCCCCCCTGTGTAAATGCTGGTCCCCACTCTAACTGGCCCTTGCCCAGTGTTTCAAAGCCTTGGCTCAGGTGGTGGCAGTGCTTTCTCAAAGGATGGGCTGTTTTCATCTCCCATGGTTCTTGCTCAGCCCCAGAGCAAAGCGGGGTGTTCTTCCTGTTGCTCTTCTAATGTCCTGTTTGGTCTGCAGACCAGAAACAGAACCTTTGCTGTTTGGTCTCCAGCCAGAATATTGCTTATTTTCCTGGTGTGTGATGTAATACCCCAGTTGTGCACAGACTGGTAGATATTTGTGCAATGGAAGCAGATTTTATTTATTCCTCTTTTTTACTTTCTTATTGCCCCAGCAAATAGCTCCCTGTGCCAGAGAAGAACACTGGGTAGTAGAATTTTTTTTTTTTAATTTAATTTTTATCTCAGCTTTCTTGGAGTGGTTGCATCCCATCCTTTGTTTGCTGAGCCTGGCTCTGTGTGTCCCTTCTGTAGGAGCGAGCAACACTGAGTCGGTGTGGAAGCTGATGTGGTTTGGAGGTGGCACCTCTAGTAACAAGAGGAGGTTTGGAGAGGACTCTGTGGCCATGGTATCCATTGCTATGGTACACCACAGCACACCCCTCAGAGCTGTGCTGGTCCTGGGCCTCCCTCCTCTCCACTCGTCTAATCCATCCCATCCCTGACATGCTTTGCAGATTGAAGCCCTGATGATGGAGATGCAGAACCCAGACAAGGGCATCAAGATGCAGACGGTGATGATCACGAACATCCCACATGCTGTGGCAGGTAAGGGCCTTGCTGGGGGAAGGGATCTGACCAAGGAAGTTCATCGAAGTGAAGCTGTATGCAGACGCCACAGCCACCCCAGGGTTTCCACTGCCTGCCTCATGCTGGAGCCTATATTCCCAGTAGATATTTGCTGTAGGTCCTTCAAGACATACCTGCTCCCTTTACCTCATGCTCACTTGTGTCTCATTTCACTCCCAGATCTTGAATCAAAGGCACAAAGATTGATAACCATGCACTTTTAGCTGTCTCGTGTGAGTAACTCAAGTTTACCTTGTTTTCTCTTAGCATAGAGGTGAGCAGGTGCTTCAGCCTCCAGACCTGTCATATTGCCAGTGAGGCTGGATCACAAAAAAGAAAACATTACAATCTGATTAAAATAGGCAGCCTGGAGTCAGACTGAAAGATGGTACTTCAGAAATGAGCATTAAACAATTAGTCTCCCTTTTAATGTTTTCTGCTAATAATAATTTTTCTTCAGTACACAAGAAATAAAATCAAAATATTCAGCCCACTTCCCTGCCTCTAAATGACAGCTTTTCCTCCCTCAAGCTGGCTGGAGAAGACACAGCCGGGGAGCTGAGCTGTGCTGTCACGTGTGCTGTTAGAGGCAGCTCTCAGCACAGTCCTCTCTGTGCCTCTAACCCTTTTCATGGGGCACTATCTGCACCTCTGCTTCCCTCTTCTCCAAGCCTCCCCAAAAGCTCTTGTGAAGGTTCCTCCACTACAAATACACACGTGCTACCAAAGTTTCCTCCTCCTGCTTTGGTCTTTCTGCAGCACTTTGAAATTCAGCACAACACCTCCTACTGAAACCAGCCAGTTTGCTCCAGGCATCTCAGGAGGTGATTTAGCCAAAGAGATGATTTTTTTTTTTTCCCCCTGCTGTATTTGCAAAGCCCAGTAGGTCCTGAGTGGGGTTTGACCCTCTCTCTCTCTTTCTTTCTTTATTTTAAATGAGGAAGCAAAGAGAAGCAGTGAGATGAAGTCACTAGCTAAAAGGTACAGTCAGGCAGTGAGAGGGTAAGGAGAACTTGGACAACATCTGAAGTGTGCTCTCAGCAGCACCCTCTGCATTACAGTACAAACCCTGCCCTGGCTTACGTAGCTGTTATGCCCCAGAATTCAGTGGAGTACTTTGCATTGCACAGGAGCTGGTCTTGCCTCCCCCAGCTGTTAGTGAATAGTTAAGGCAGCACTGCAGGAAAGATTCCCCCGTGCTGAAGATAATATGCCACCTACATTAAGTGCAGGGGGAACAAGGACTTCCCTTGATGCCTGACCAGAGTAAAATGCCACTTCCTAAAAGTGCGTGGCTAGACGATGTGGAGGGAAGGTGTCCATTGGTGCTCACTCTCTTCGTGTGATGTCTGCTTTATTCTGGTTCCTTAACCAGAATTGCTACGAGTTCCCTCTTGCATAAATCATAAATTCTAGTCAATGTCCGATAGGTAAGGGACTTCCAGCCTCCTTGTGTGGTGGTTATCGCTCTCTAAACTCTGATATTTTTAGTGCTGGTATACTGATTTGCTTCTGGGGATTGCAGAAGTGACTCGTTTGCACTTAGTGAGGGAATGGTGAAGACAGCAGAGCAATGAATACAGATCCAGTGAGAAGAGCTTGGCTCCTCACGTGCAGGAAGCTAACTAGTTAAGTTCAGTGTCTGTAGAATGGCTCACAACAGAAAGGGGCAAATAAACCTCTGTGTGAAACACGCACCTTTGGGGGAAAATGCTTCCAGAGAGCTGTCTAGAAATGAGTGATGAGATAATCCTTTAATTTCATCTATTTCAGGAAGCAAGCAGTAGGATAAGAGCTCTGAGCCCCTATTAGAAAGTTAAGTCATCACTGCAATGTCAAGAAAAGGTCAACACCTCAATCTGCAATCCTAGGGGACATTTGGAGGAGAAGACAAAAGAGCTGGTCAGGGACTGAACTTCCCCCCCCCTCCCCATTTAAATGGAAGGAGGCTCATGAAATTTCCCCCCCAGAACATAAAATGGAAACTACTGGAGGTTTATGCTGCCTATGGGTATGACTGGTCACACTCCAGCAAAAGAACTGGGAGAGATGAAGTGTTTGTGAATGAGGAAAGCTTGTTTCCCTTTGCTATGTCCTGTTAATGCTACAACTTGAATCTGAGGCTCAGACATACCATCGTGCCTCTTAACGGACCTGGGAGGACCGCTCACCGCTCTCTTATGAAAACCAAGACAGGACCATGCTCTGGGAACCCAGAGATAACTCGCAGTGAATCTTTCAAGACAAGAAGGTGCAAAACAAGGGATGCTTCACCTTCCCTGGGTGTGAAGCTGTTGTATCACTTAAGTCCTCGCTAAGCCAGTGATGAGGCTTTAAGTGTTGCTCAGGCCACACTTGTGCTGCCCCGTCCTGGGGTCACTGCCAGGCTCCTTCTCCCAGGGACCGATGCCTGCTTGGTCAGGAGAAGGCCTGAACGGCAGTGTGACAGGTGACAGACCAGCAGGGCATTTTTATCTCCGCTTCTCTTGGCGTGGTGCATTTGAAAGGGTGTTTGTAACAATGGGTCTGCCCACTCGGTGGGATCCAGAGCACAGGGAGGGGTGAGGACTGGAGAGCTCTCATTTTTTTTTCACCCATAGATTTTGGCACAGTCCCCATTTCAAGCATCTGCTGTTTACTTTGCTTCCCAGGTAACGATGTGTTCCAGTGGATTCTCCAACGCTTGCAGATCACTCCAGAAGGTGGGTGGAAACGTTCAGCTTTGAGCTGTAAAAATCTAAGGACTCCATAGACAAAAACTCTTAGATGAGCTCTTCTCTCCTGAGTAGCAGCTCATTTTTAAATTCCAGTGCAATGTTTCTATGCAACCAAAACCTCTGCCTTCTCCATTTCCAGAGGCACTCCACCTGGGTGACCTGTTTGTCAAGTATGGCTACATCTACCCTCTTCAGGAGCCAAAGAATCTCACCCTCAAGGCAGATGGCAGCCTCTACAGGTTTCAAGTGAGTTGCATCTTCTCAAAAGCCATTGAGAGGGAGTTCAGCACTAGTAAAAACAGGCAGCTGGGACAGCAGTGGTGAGGCTGTGCTGTGCAGCCATGTGCAGGAAGAAGGGACCACAGGAAAACCTCAGGCCATTTTCCCCAGTTCCGTGTGTCAGATTTACAGGGAAACTGTGATACTCCCTTCAGCTAACTTAAGAGGCTTGTTCAACTTTAAAATAACTGTGCTTTCTTCCAAATGTGTGTTTTCTTCCCAGTCTTAAAGTAGCAAACTGCTGGTTGAAAATAGAATGATCTGGGGAGACTGAGTGATGAATATAAGCAAGCTCAGTAATAGTGGGATACTATCAGGGTTCATGGTTGGGCTCTTCCCACTGTGGTGGGAGATTAGGGTGCCCTCACTGGTGCTTTCAATGAGGAGTTTGGTTCCCACATGGTATCAAATCAGTCTCCATCATCTCAGTCTGAACTCTCAGGCAGCAGTGAGAGCTTGCTATGAACTGATAGCAGAGCAGGAGTCGATCTGACACTGGCAGTCAGCCCACCTCGATTCTCCTGCCGTAGCTGGCTCCCACCACCCCGCCAGCTGACACGCGGCCAAGGAGCTGAGGCTCTGAGCAGAGAACTTTCCTCTCCCTCCAGGGTGAGTGATGCACCTCTTGGCCTGAATTCAAGGCTACTGTGTGCTAACGAAAGGCTTGTTTGGTTTTTTTCTTCAGACCCCCTACTTCTGGCCCACGCAGAGCTGGCCGGCTGATGACACAGACTATGGTGAGTGATCTCGTGGTGCACGTTTAGGAGGCGTAGCACAAGGCCATGGGTTTGCTCACACAGTCCTGCACCACGCTTGCTCTTCACCCTCTCGTGCTGTGTGTCCGTGTGCGCTGACCAGCCCTTGCGTTCTCTTTCGTGCTGTGTTGAGCAATCCTCAGTAGTGCTGAACTGAGGGAATACTCTGGATGTGAGCACCTTATGGTGGCCTTGATGAGGGAAAGCACTTAAGCTTCTCTTATGTTCCACTAAGATTCACCAAACTGGAACACATCTGAGATGCCCTGCTGGGTAGGGAAGACTTTAAACACAAGGTTAGATTTCCCTGAGCAGTTAAGTGCCCTCCTGGATCTAAGCCCAAGACTGTCTTCCTGTAGGTTTGGATCAAGCCCTGCATTCAGAGATGGTTCTTTATGTAATGCACGGTGGCTTCCAGTATCTCCTGATGGCTCCCTCCCTGTCAATCTTTGGTTGCCTTTATAATGCTTTTTGTTATAGGGCTGTTCATGAAACTTAGGCTGATCAGGTGGGTTTGCTCCTGTGGGCTATGTTCAGACTGATTGGTTTATACCCTGTGGCTTTTACCTACATTATGCTGCAGATCTTCTGGGGAAATAAAAAAAAATTAGAAGGATTTTAATAGAACTTGGAGCAAAACATTGACCTGTGTTCAGAAAACTCCGAGGTCAAACTATGAAGAACCTCAGCATCTTCAAGATACGGTCCAGTGTTGTGAATCCCTGGCCGAGCTCCTGAAGGACTGGTGGCTGCTGGCAGAAGGCACACGCTGCCCGTTCTGCATGGCTCCTCCCAGCCTGCCTGCTGGCCCACAGAGCATCCCTGATGAAGTGAAAGCACCAAGCTTACTTTCCTTCAGCGAGCTCTTGTGAGCCTGGAGCTCACAGCTGGGCAGATACTGTACCAGACAAAGATTCCCGTGTTTGTCATGTGGGTAAACTTCTAATTATTCTTGGATTTTCCAGTCTAAGTGTAACCAACTGCTTCTTTGCTTCTCCCTCCGCAGCAATTTACCTGGCAAAGAAGAACATTAAGAGGAAAGGGGTTTTAGAAGAATACGAAAAGGTGAGATGTTGTACTTGTTCCATCACAAGCCCTTCATTTGCTACAGCTTTAGCCCTCTGTTGCTCATGAACGAGTGTGGCAAAGAACTCACCTCTTCAATTGCACGAGGTGTTACTCCAGCAGTACAGAAGTCAACACTTTAGAAGTTAAAAAGCTGCCAGTACAGGAAAACACTCTGAAGCCACTGATAATTTTAGTGGGGATAATTGCTGTCCTTGCAGTGCTATTTTAGAACTGTTGCAATTCATGTCACTACATTCAGAACGAGCCAGATTTCTTGGCTTGGTTGCCAGCCTGGCCTGGTCAAGCTATGGAGAGTCTAACCCTAGCATGGGAGTGCCTTCTTCGGTGTTTTCACACTAACTGCCTTTTTTTTTTTTTTTTTTATTCCAGGAACATTACAACATGCTCAATCAAAAAATAAACTACAAATGGGATTTTGTTATTATGCAGGCCAAAGAGCAGTACAAGTGAGTTGATTTGCATTCCCTTATTTCCCACATCGGGGAGGGTACGAGGAGGCAGAGCTTCACTGGTTTGGTGTATTGAACACAGTTCAATGACAGTTTAAAAACATAAACTGCAGCTTTAAAATGTCTTGCAAGTGCCCCTCGAGATTGTGAAACAAACCTGCCTTTCCCATCAGCTCGGGGTTCCTCTATTTAACCAGTAGACCTCGTCCACTTGGCACTCTGTGCCTGAAGGGTTTCAGATGTTTTCAAATGACTGGATGGCCTCTGGCAAAGCCTTGGCCTCACCCCCTGCACCTGCATTTCTCTCCCTGCCTGGCATTTGTCCTCCAAAGCTGTGGAATTGGTGTGCTTGATGAGCACACAGCCTGGGCTGGGGCCCTTTCCTGGCGAGTTTGCAAACATTTTTTGCATGTTCATAAGTGGACAAGGGCAGGTTTAGATCCTGCACCTGCTGTGCCATTCCCACCAGGCTGGGGTCTGATGCTGCAGTGTGTGAGTCCTCATTAGAAACAGCATCGTTTAGCTCAGCGTTGTCCATGAGCATTTGTGGATTAGGCCACTGGACTTCAAACCTATTACTGGTCTGGCTCAGTTGCTGCTTGCGCACATTGGAACGGAACGGCCTGAATCAAGAAGCAGTAAATGTTCCCAGTGGGGACTTCTGGGCAAAGCTCTGAAGTGCATACTTAGGCACCTGGCCAAAATGACCTGATTTTAGGAGCTGAATCCTTCAGATTCCCAGGAAAGTTAGTGAACGTGAGGTGGGATTACTTCTTTGGAGGTAGGATCTCACCTGCTTCTGGGAATTCCTTAAACTTTTGTTTTTTACCTCCCAGCACGGCAGCCACTGCCTCTGCTGTTCAGCAGTGCTTCTGCCTTCTCTGGGCTGCTGGCCAAGTCGTTAGAATACAGCTCATCAGATAACTGTCTCATTAAACACCAGACTGTTGTTCTTGTAAATTGAGGTCAGACTTGGGCTAAGAGATGCCAAATGCAGTTTTAAAGTTAGATGCTGATGCTCTGTCTGAACTAGTAGATGAAACGCATCTGAGGCTGTTTGATGGTGCTGCTGCTGGGGCAGACTGGTGCAGAGCAGCCCCCATCCACCCTGTTAACCACAGCAGGGTGCCCACATACAAACAGCCTTTTGGGAATGCTCCCTTGCCCATGCTAAGTCCCAAATTGCACCCAGGACTTGTCTGGGAAAGAATCAGTTGGTCCAAGCCCAAACCGTGCGAGTGCCTCCTCTGTTTAATAATAGAGGTGATTTGGGTTTTGGTGCCTGGGAATGCTGCTTGGTACCATTTCCAACTCCTTTCTGTGAGAAATGCTCCCATTTGCTGTGAGAGGTGTCTGGGATGTATCTCTGTGTGGCAGCCCTCAGATACTGCCCAGGGACATCAGAGACAGATAAACATGGGGCAGCAGGACTGACCGTAAGTAGCAGGGTTGCTGTTGTAAAGCTCCTGGAGGGCTGTCTAATCATAAAAGGATGTGTCTGTTCCCAGCTGAGCTCAGGAATATGATGAGTTCTCAAAAGCTAAAGTCAAGCATGGCCATGTGGAAGGCATGAGCTGAGGTCCAGAATTAGCCAGGGTAAGGTGTGGTCAGGAAGCCGCATTAGAGCATTGCCCAGTCAGGCTGGGACCAACTGGGCAGGGCAGAGCAGAGGTGTGTCCCATCACTCACCCCTGGTTTGAGGAGAGCAATGTTCATGAATTCCTCTGGTAGAGTCAAATCCTGTTCTTGGCTTTGCAGGGCGGGGAAGGAGCGGAAGAAGGCGGACAGGTATGCCCTGGACTGCCAGGAGAGAGCCTACTGGCTGGTGAACCGAACTCCTGTGAGTAGATGTCAGCATGTGGCTTTAGTGCCTCGGTCGTGCCCACCCTGCAGGCACCTGGGACAAAC
This sequence comes from Megaceryle torquata, assembly GCA_024611175.1. Lineage (NCBI taxonomy): Eukaryota > Metazoa > Chordata > Aves > Coraciiformes > Cerylidae > Megaceryle > Megaceryle torquata. The sequence goes on from JANIJG010024791.1 coordinate 56,797, forward strand.
TCCTGCACACTGAGGACATGGCCTGTGGGCTGTGCACCCTGATGCTTCTCATTCACCACCTTTTTCCTTGGTTGCTCTCAAAGGTGTAAGGCAGGGAAGTGTGGTTGCAGAACCCATGCTTGGAGGAGAGTGTTCCCACATCTGGGGGGAGGGGGGGGAGCTCCCCTAGGACACTGTTGGCTGGGAGCTGCTGCAGTGGAGCCCTTTGGGGCTCGGGGTTCTCCTCATGCATTTGTGTCCACCACAGACTTTTAAGACAGATGAGTTACAAAGCTGTTGATGGTTCTTGTTCCAAACAGCCTGGCATGCTGGACGTCCTAGAGTACGGAGTAGACCGTGTAACAGATCCCAATGAAAATAAGGTAAACCAGGTGAGACAGGGTGTTCTTTTGTTGGTTTATTTGTTTATTTCACACCTACTGAATTTGTTTGGGAGGACCCAGACAATGTCCCTGGGATTGTGGTTTACTGGGCACCGCAGGCTGGGTGAGTCAGCTCAGCTGTGACATCCCAACAGGCCAGAGGTTGAAGTCTTCTCATTGTCCCAGGGGTGGGGCCCTCAAAATAGGCTTTGGCAGCTTTTTTCTTTGGCTTGAAAATACTTTGTCAGCTTTCTTGCCACGCTAGTTAGTGCGAGTGCTTAGCTACAGGACATGTTTTCTCTGCTGGTGGAATTGAATTAAGGAATTCTCGATCTCTAAGTGCTCATTGCTGCCTTTTTATTAGTGCTGAATGAACTGGGTGGGGTTGTAGGGTGTAAAGGATCAGAGGAAAGTTCCAGGTTTAAAATAATACGCCAGAATTTTACCCCAAAAGGGTAATGTGTAGCAAGAAGATGAAGAAGCTAGTGTGGTGAACGGGAGACACCAAATGTTGCCTAAACATGCATAGTGTACAGCTAGACCATAAAGAAACAGAAGTGATGAACTGAGACCGTGGTGGCTGTAACTGGGTGGGACTGGTTCAGACTGCACAGTAAGACAAATACAGTCAGTGGATGAGGAGCTGGAGCTGCTCTTCTCTTTCTCCATCAGTCCTTTTAAGTGATCCTGTCTTGACATTCATTTGGAAGCAAAGTCGAAGTGTCTCTCAGCAATGAAATGCAAATGTTACTGCAATCACACTCCTGTATTCCCACAACTTCTCATTTTTGTAACAGCTTTTAAACATCTCAGCAGCCAGAGGCAGGATAATTGCTTTGGCCAACTGTGTTCTGTTGCTATAGAGACTGGAAATGAGCAAAAATGTGTGATTGGGCTGTATTTTATTTTTTTTCCCCTTGCTGTAAGTAGCAGCTGCTGAAAGCCTCTTTAAGAGAAAGGAGAGGTGGAAAGGGAGAGGGTTAGAAAAGAGGAGTAAGCCAACTTCTCACCCACAGTTTTACAGCTGACATGGAAGGAGATTTTAGGTTTGCAAACTGTCTGGAAGCCTGTAGCCAGCTGCTTGGTAGCACAGAGGACGTGAGCTGGGCGGGTCTCTGTTCCCACCTTCAACACAGGGGAGATGGCTGGTTACCCTCGTCAGCAGAGACTCTGAGGAGGGTGTGAGCCAAAGGACACCAGCTTTGGAGTGATATCGCTGCCTTTCTCCTTTAAGCTGGTCTCTGAGCTGTGCCTCCTCTGGAGGCTGAGCTGAAGAGCAGAAAGTTCTCCTTGCTTCTCTTTTTGCTCTTGAAAGAGTGGTTGCTGATACACGAGACAGACAGAAGTCCCCACAGAGGCACCTTTGGACTCTTTGTGATTTCTGCTGGCTGCTCTCACAGATACCTGTGGCTCAGCAGCCTTTGGTTAGCCCAAAACATGGCCCATGCTCTGCTGGTAACTGCTGAGCTGGACTGTGCTTTATGGGCCGTATCTTACCCCCTGCTGAAGGCAGTGGGCTCTGACATAGGTGAAACAAGAGCAGAAAAAATGAATGCATGAATCCAGAGCCCATTTATTTGATTTGTGTCTGTTCCTGCTCAATCCAGCATCACTTTGTTGGCCATTTAGTTGTCTTTTAACAGTGGAGAAAGAAAATATTCCCAGTGATAACTAATGTCTGACATCAGAGTGACTTCTTTGGAGGTGCTCTTGGCATGAACAGCTTTTTCCCTTGCCTCATCCCCTTTGGTGGGCTGCTCTCGCCCTCCCTGATAGACTCCTCTGGGGATAAACAGGTACTCATGCTCCTTTGAAGGGACTTATTACTGACCCATGGACATCCCTCACAGTTATAATGAGTTAGGAGTTGTAGTTGGGCAGGAGGAGCAAGGCAGAAGTAGCCATCCACTGAACAGCTAATTAAGGGATACTTCAGCCTTTTGTTACCCAGGTCTCAGGCTCATGATGGAGCTTCACTGCTTAGAGAGTTACCAGGCAACTGCCAGAGGCCACAGAGCTTTTGCCGACCAGAGTCTTTCTGAAAAGTGCTTCAGCTCAGCCAAAAATCGCTGCACTAGACTCGGGGACTACTGAATGAAATCCCCTGGCTTGTTGTACATGGCACAGTACATCGTAGTCATTGCTGGCCTTTCACTTCATCAGCCTCTGGTAGTTTGACTGCCTGATAAAAGTGGAGCTTTTGCTTCGTCTGTCACATCTATTGAAACAACAGTCAGAAGCAAATAAACAAGATGGGGGGAAAAAGCAGCAATTTGCACAAAAGGGTGCAAGGACTGTTACAGATCTCGCTTCCAGCTCTGGGGCTGGAACCACCAGCATGATGCAGATGCTTGTTGAGATGGTCTTATGCTAGAACCAGAATCTGCCTCTGAAGTGCAGGGCTTCTAGCTGGCTGCATGTAGGGGAAGGCTCCTTCTGCACCTGAGAAAAGGTGCTTGTGTTTACTGGAGACAGTCCAGTGAAGGGCTTTGAAGATGCTGAGGGGACTGGAGCATCTCTGTGCTGAGGAAAGGCTGAGAGCCCTGGGGCTGTTCAGCTGGCGAAGACTGAGGGGAGCTGAGCAATGCTGAGCAAGAGCTAAAGGACCCCCCAGGAGCAAGAGGATGGGGCTAGACTCCTATCAGTAGCTCTCAGCGACAGGACAATGGGCACAAACTGAAACCCAGGAGGTTCCATCGGAACACGAGGATAAAGTTTCCTCTGAGGGTGTTGGAGCCTGGCTGCCCAGAGAGGTTGTGGAGTCTGCTTCTCTGGAGAGATTTCAACCCCCCCCCATGGACAATGCGATGCTGGACCCCCCTGCTCCGAGCGACTCTGTTGGAGCAGGGGGGTGGCACCAGGTGATCTCCAGAGGTTCCTTCCCCACCAGTCTGTGATTCTGTGTGTGCAGAAACAGAGTTGTGTGCATGCAGAGCCCTGTTTGCTGTTACAGGGTCAGAGGGGCTGTGCCCACAGGATTTTACTCTGGCTGTAAGAAAGCAGGCTCTGCAGGCAGGCTGAGCTGTGCTGGCACTGCCCTGTGCTCAGAGGCTGGTGGTCCCCATGGTCATCCTCGCAGCTTGCTGAGCTGCACACAGCCAGAGCACTGCAGCATTTGGGGCAGAGTGCGGGTGTGATTTGCAGAGCCCTGGCCCAAGATGAGCTCTGGGTAGCAGTGGCCTTGCTTCTCTCTCGCTCCCAGGCACCATCTGAGCACAGATGCAGAAGCTGTTGTCCAGCTGTTTCTGGCCTCTGAAAATACTGAATGGTGGCCAGAAAGGCAAAAGCATAATGACCATTATCTCCAGTGTGGTCAGAAGACCCACATGGAGAGCAGAGGCGGTCCATGCAGATGGTTAGCTGGAAATTAGTAGATGTCCCAACTCTTGAAATTGCTCGTGGCTTCAGCTGCAGGGCTCTTGGGCAGGTCCTGGCTGGCTCTCAGCTTGGTGGCAATGGGGTGTGACAAAGCTGTGCAGGGCATCCCAGCACTGCTGTGTGTCTCGGGGAGGAGGATGTTTAACAGCTTGGGGCACTCGCCTGAGACAGACTGAGGTCTTTCACTAATTGCCATTTTGATCTGAAGCCTGCAGGGCTGGGGAGCTTATCCGTGGTAATTGCGATAAGTCACTCGTTAAGGGCATTGCAAAATTAATCTCATTATAAGAAATGACTCCTTTGTTCCAAAGATTATTTCCTTCCTGGTGAGGGAGGGTGTGTGGGTGGTACAGGGCATGTTGGCATTGCTGCTGCCACTAGCAGGGGGTAAGGGTGGGTAGGATGGTGGGGACAACTGGACACCGAGAGGATTTGGGGACCCTTGTACCAGCAGCAAAGCTGGAAACTGGTCATGGCAGCACTGTGGGAGAAAGGGAAATGAAATGATGTGTAGCTCTGGGCAGAAATACTTGAGATCCTTCCCAGTTACTGTGGATTTGAGGACTGGAAAGGGCTGAGCACAGGTAGCACCTGCAGCCCTCAGTAGGGTGTGAGTGCTGCGCTCCTCTGACTGCTGCAGTTCAGCAGGTCCCACTACTCAGTGATGCTCAGCCCATCTTGTGTCATAGCCCCTTTTCTATGCGAGCCTTGGCAAATCCCCTCCCCACCCTGGAGCACCCCACCAAACTGACCTGGTTTTCCCAGGACCAGCTCTCTGGAGGGCTGACCTACCCACCCAGACTGTGGCAGAAGGGGATCCTTGGTGTAAGATGCACTTTCCTTCTTTGCAGACGTGGCATTAACTTTGATATTTTTTTTCTTTACTGAATAACACTTTTTCTGTTGTGACTACATTTGAATTCATGCCTTTTTTTGGTCTGTATGATATTTAACTTACTGTGTTCTTTCTCTCTCTTCCACCAGCTGTTTGTCTCGTGTGTGTGCTGTGCTGCCTGCCTCTAATACCCCTGTAGAAGATAACACAACTTCACTACCACGTGAGCTGCCTTCAAGCCATGGTGCCAGCACCTACTTCTCCTCACCCCACTGCACCAGGCCTGTCCAAGGCACCTACTTGATCAGAGGAAGAAATGAAGGGCATTTTAAACCCATGATTTTAACACTTTGACTTTTCCTAAAGTAAATGTCCCAGACACACTTAAGTTCCATCAGTTGGAACAGTTGAGCTGGCACGGGTAAATCTGGTGGGCCTGGTTTGTATCTGGGGTTCCTCAAGGAGACTGTGAGCTCCTGTTGTGCAGGAAATAGCTGGTCTGAAACAGAAACAAAGCTCTGTAATGAGGACACTTCTATGACAGTAAATGTAGTGAATTTCTTGGTGCAAATGGGTGATTTTTACTATTTTTTTTTTTCCTTCCATTTCTACAGTCCATCTGAAACACTGTAGAAGTGGGGGGAAGAAGCTGTGTCTGTGTGGAAGTTGGCCTGGCGTCAGGGGTGCAGCTAAGAGCAGAGAAGGGTAAAAAGCTGTTCCTTAGTCCACCATCCATCATTTGTAATATGTCCCAGGAGGCTTTGAATCATCATGGAAGGCTGTACAGCCTTGTGATCAATGATCCTGTGGTCCAAGAGCTTCTTCTCCCCCCCCTGACCTGTCAGCCTTTACCCCTCACATGCAGTTCCTTGTGTGTGGCCAGCAAAGCATTGCTGCTGCTCTTTGCTTTCTGGACTTTTCCCTGCTGAGCTTGTGCACTGTGATCAGTCAGAGCTCATCAAGGTGTTGTTTCCTGCAGAAAAAGCTTCCTCCCTTTGCAGTACCACAGGATTTCTGTGAGATTTGTGGCCAGGCTGGGTTTGTGTTAGGATCAGATGGGCTGGCTTTGTGATAGCACTGTACAGATTGGTGGATCTGCTGCAGATCAGGCTCCTGCTGCTGAGATGGTGTGACCTCTCAAAGCCAGCCCAGGTTCAGCAAAATGTGCCTATTTTTCTTCTATATAGGGAGCAGTTTCTCCCTCCTGAGCAGAAGTAGCGATAAAGGTTAAAATGCAAAAGCAGATCTGCACCAGTGTCCTCAGGATGGTCCCCTCACAAAGCAGCCCTGGGAGTGTGCCCTGCCTTTCCCCAAATAGTGGTGGCCCAGGCAGCACGCCCTTCTGGGAGAAGGAACAACTGCCAGGTTCTTCATCCCTCATCACTCACAAACCACACCACCCCAAGGCACTCTGCAAACCCAGGTCTACCACGGGGTTACTTCATCGATAGGATAGTTCTGGGCTGCAGATTAGCAGCAGGACTTTTGTTGGGCTAAAATGAGAGGTGCAGAACTGGAACCCCGGATAAGCCTTTAAAAGCTTGCAGGGGACATCCCTGACTTAGCCTGTCTTTCCTTCTCCCTCCTCAAGTTTATTTCACACCAAGTAACTGTGCTTCAAAGGGAGCTGTGTGAATAAATGCCCCGCAGTTAATTTCTTGCCTTCAATTGCTTGCTTATTTGTGGGTGACACATAACAAGAGCCTGAGTTCTTCAAATCACAACGTAAGCACCCTTTGCACAGCAGATACTGCTGCTGAGGCTTTTAATTGTGGTGTTTATATTTTGCAATGTGTTGGTTCCTGTCTCCTTTAGCTCATATTGAATGATCTAATCTGTGTCTCGTAAATGAATCTATTTTAGCTCCATTAGAATAACCCCTTAATTGAAGGCATACAGGCAGGCTGTGATGGAAGAAGTGGTGCTAAACAGTAAATACAGCTAATGGAACAATTTACAGTGTGTGGATGCTCTCAGCTTTGATGATACCTTGATTAGCTGAGCTGCTGTGTTTGATTTTAATGATAATGAGAATTAATTGGAGAGCACTGCACAACAGCAGCCCTGCAATGGTGTTTTCATGTCTCGGAAAAGGTGAGTGGATGCACCCACCCCAATTTAATGGGTTCTGTTTCTTTATTTTACAGAAAAATACTATGGATGTTTATAGGAGAGAGGTGAGTGATCCTTCCCTCACTTCGAGGGGTTCATCCTGTACGTGTTGCTTACATCAGTGTTTCTCAAAGCCCTTTTTGCAGGAATGAGTTGTTCTGGGATTGGCTGATGGAGTCTCTGCCTCGTGGTCAATGCGCTTTCGGGACTTTTCCTACTCCAGCATCTCCCAGTGCCGGGAAGGCTCGAGCAAGGACAGACACCAGATCAAAATTAGTGGTGGGGAAATTGTAGGAGATGCAGCCAGTGGCGCCAGGGTAGAGACAGCCCAAGGATCAATGCTAATTACATGCTAAATCATCCAGAGCATTTGTAGGTGCCTAGAATGGTGGCTATTACCCAGTTTTTAGATAGCTTTTTAATTATTTGCACGTTGCAAGATGCTCTTGTGACATTAGCAATAAGCTCCGTGAAAATGGCCATTTTTACTAAGTCAGTTCTGCTATTCTCTGATTCCTTGGACATCTGATAGGGAAGAAACAGTCTCTGTTGTGGTTATCCTCACCACCTGGGAGAGGGCATGTTTGAGGTTCAGATAGAGCCTGTCTTGTCTTCACATTGCCATGCTCCTAACCATGGATGTATCTGATCCCTCTCAGATCATGTACTATCAGCAGTCTATCATGAAGTCCAGAGTGAAATCTTCTGTCTCTCTCGGAGGGTAAGTCCTGGTTTCCTTCTCTCCACACACTAATTAGTCTTCAGAACTTATCTCTATTGAGAGATGAAGCTGCCTGCTCTGGTAGCTGGTGTCTCAGCCAGGGCAATCACTGGGTCAGTGCTGTCTGGGCTGTGTGTTGCCTGGGCCAGGAAGCACAAGGCAGAGGTGGGATCAGAGCCCCAGTCATGATGGAGGGGCTCCCTTTGGAGCTAAGGAGAGCTTTGCTCTGAATGTCTGCAAAGCAGCACCAGTCTCTCAGTTGAGATTCCCCCTGAAATCTCTCACTTCTCTCCATGATTGTCCAAACAATCAATTAGCAATTCCACACCTCAGTGGGAGCATTTCCTCATCAGATTCTTGGTGAAGCCAATGAAATGCAAAGCTCCCTGTCTGACCATCAGTGCATTTGCCACAGGCATTTCTTACCTGCAATCTCTTGTGCAGTCCATACCATGGGTCTGGTTTACATAGTTATTGCCACACAGAGATTCAGACTGAATTTTAAGATAAACAAGGTGCTCAGGCCTGTTTCCTGGGAGAAGACAGAGGTGGGTGAATGAAACAGGAGGAAGAGTCTGGGAAGCAGTGCTGTCTTCTGAGAACCACAGCTTGTAAGGCACCAGCATTTCTGCTCATTTTGTCTGTTGCTGACTCCCAGGTCACTTAAAATTCTTCTGCCCCTATTTTCCCAGCTGTGAGCTGGAGCTGAGGACACTTGGATACCTTCCAGAAATTTTGTGGTGCTTAACTGTTTGGCCACGGAGCTTTTCACTTATTAGTTCTGGTCTCCTGATGGGATAATGCCTATCACCTCGATCAAAAAAACCCTCAGGAAATTTGGATCCCCATCTTGGCTGCAGAACTGGGGCCAAAGCAAATGATTTTTATTGATGAGGCTACAAGCAGCAACTAGATACCATGCCTGCATCTGAGTGTTGCATTGATTTAGGAGGAGCTGCAAAGCACTAATCATTAAAAGGACAGAGCAGTGTTACCCGAGTTGATAGGTTTAGATTTGTAGCTCAATTAGAACGTATGGATCAGAGTGAATTATGCAGGTGCTGGATGCCTTGGCATTCCCAGTGAGAAGATGGGCTCGAGAGCTTCTGTGCCAAACCTGCGGTGCGTGTTGTGCAGCGACGTTGTTTAATTGCAGGACCTGTGCCAAGGTGCCCGTTAGCAATGGGCCCTTGGACAGTGCACTCCCAGCTTTCAGCACATGAAAGCAGCTTGGCCTGGAAGGAATTTTAAATGTAGAAACCAGAGGGTTTGGGGTTTTTTTTGTTTGTTTGTTTTTTTTTTTTTTTTTTTTTGTAAGAATGAAAAAGGGAGGAGAAAGCTAAAATTCCAGGACATTGGTGAAATCAGTTGTAATTACAAGTCTGGCCAACTTAGAAGGTAGAAGTGCTTGTCTGGTTCCTGTGAGGACTGAAGACATTTTTGCTTTGTGCCAAGCCCTCAGAGTCATTTGTAGCTAAATGAGCTGCAGTAGGTGGGGGGGGGGTGGGAATGGAGAAGCTGGGCTGTGCCCTCAGCTCCCTCCTGGAGCTCCCTGGGCTCTCCCATGCTCCGTGGGAAGGCTGCAGAGAAGCCACCCTGAGCCAGTACAACCCTTGGTTGCCTCTTCTCTGGCACTTCTCTCTCTAATGCATGGAACAGAATGGTGCAGGATCAGGCCCTTGCCAGGTGGCTGGAGAAGGAGATGGAAGCCGTTTGGGTGGTTAGTCCCACTTCCTTGAAATAAAGAGGCCAGAGGAGGTGATAGGTTTAGGTCTCGTATCTCCCAGCACTTGAACTGCTTGGAAAGGCAACCAGGAGACTGCTGTTGGGAAATGGAAAAGATTGACTGAGCTAATGAATCAATTTTTCTAGTAGAGGAGGGGCCGTATCTCAGTTCCCCATGCTGATGGGGCTGCAGCTCTGAAGATGTCTACAGCCTGTGCAACCATTTATTTGGTTGGTATGGAGGTGACTCTGCTTGCAAATTAGTGTTTTGATTTTGTTGGATTTACTTGCAGGCTCGTGAAGTACTCTGAGCAGTTCCTCTCCAGCGATCCCATCCTGTCTGGATGCCTCCCCAGCAACCCCTGGATAACAGATGACGCTGACTTCTGGGATTTCAATGCAAAACTGTATGTGTTTGTATTCTCTTGCCAGCTCGTGGTTTACACTGACCTTTATGCTGATAGAAATCAGAAGAGGGAACGGCTGATTTTTGTCATGATATTTGGTCTCTGATCATGAGCAGGGAATGGTTCCCTTTCTGACCTAGTTTGGCCATGCTAAAGAAACTGTCTCTTGGGAATACTCCACGCTGAACTTCCAGCATTATCTTCAAGTGGAGCCTTCCTTAACATTACAGAAATTCCTAAACTGCTGATGGGAGTGTGCACTTAGCCCTTGCTGAGTGGGATTGATCCTCCTCTTGGATAAGTGAAGTCCACTTTTACAAGCACAGAAATGGAATATGAGCAGCTGCACTCAGGTATAGCGCTGGGTTTAGTGTTGACCTTTGCTAAATGAGGTGCTGCCAGTGGCATAAAACAATTAAGGCCTCAACAACTGGTCCTTGGTCTTTGCACCCACCTCAGGCTGCTTTCTTAGGAGAGAGTTGGGGTTGGAGGCACGTAGAATCATGGAATTGTTTTGGTTGGAGGAGACCTTTAAGGTCATCAAGTCATTATACTGGTGGTCTATCCCTTCTTTGAGGTCTCCCTTGGTTTTCCATTTGGATAGTCTTTGCTAATTAAACAGTGGCACCTCTGGGCTTGAAGCATACAACAAATTACTGGCTCTCATTTGAGAGCAGCAGTCCTGTTAGAGTGATAATATCCCACTAGACAGCCCCACAGGGTACCTTCACAGAATGCCTGTGTGAGAAGCAAAGCTTTGAGCAACAACCAGTGCCTCCTCCAGAACAGGACTGAGTCAAACCTCCAGCAAAGCTGGGTTGTTGCAGAATAAATCCGAGATAAATCCTCATCCCTCTGTGTACTGAGTCCTTTAGTTACAGCTTACTGGAGGGGACTGACTTCAGGAGCTCATTACAGCATTCTGGAAAACAGAAGGTGCTGAGAAGTCTCTCAGCATTCCAGCAAAGTGCGTTTTGGTTTTAATTAACCTGCCAATTAAACGGGCCACCCAAAACTGTTTGTTGTTAACCTGTGCAGAGTGGAAATCCCCACCAGAATGCGCGTGGAGCGATGGGCCTTCAACTTCAGTGAGCTGATCCGGGACCCGAAAGGCCGGCAGAACTTCCAGCTCTTCTTGAAGAAGGAGTTCAGTGGTGGGTTTGCTGTGTCTCTGTCTTTGTCCCCACCTAGACCACCCAGCAGGATGCTGCCCAGACATAGCAGTGGTGGGGATCCATGGATCCCTGCCTTTGCAGGAGGTGCTGGGAGCTGAAGCAGTGACAAAGTGACAGGCAGTGGAAGCACCTTTGGAGGCGATGGCTCTGCAGCCAGTGCTTGCAATACCATCTAGTGGCACAGGACCTGAAATACAGCTCAGGGCACTCCCTGTGCAGGAGGGGGGGTGATGAGACCCAGGACCAGTCCTGGGTGAGCTGGGCCTGGCTGGATTCGCATGCTCTTAGAGGCGTCGGGGAGCAGAGAGCAAGGGAAAGCAAGCTGCTTTTCCTCCTTCAGTCCCAAGGGGATTTTGAAGGTGGCTGTAAGAACTGGGGATACTGAACTGGGGCCAACACATACTAAGTCAAACAAATCCAGTTTAGGAGTTAATAAAGGGGATTGCATTTTCCTCCCTCTTGCTCATTTCTGACTGTGGCCTTGTTATGCAGGAGAGAATCTGAGTTTCTGGGAAGCTTGTGAGGATCTCAAGTATGGAGACCAGTCCAAGGTCAAAGAAAAAGCAGAAGAAATTTACAAGTGAGTGTGATAGTTTTACATTCTTACTCATCATATATGAGTACCATCACCTCTGCATGCTGTCCTGCAAATGCTTTATTCCTGAGACTTTTCTTTGTGAGCTGTCGTTGGATGTAGCTCTTCTCTGTCCCCACCTAGGAAAGGAGCTTGTGAAGATGAAAGTTTTTTTTAAGTATTTTTTTGTTACATAGTTAGGTTTTTCTCTCTTCTCCACCATTACATTTATGTCTCAGCATGCAATTTAAAGAGAGGTATAGAGTAGCAAAGATCTCGGGGCTTCCAGGAGGAGATTGAAGAGACCCTTTTTGCTACCAGTGAGCTAAAATTTGGTTTATATTGTGTGTTAACAGTGCAAGAGGAAGTGACTGTGTGTGGTACTCTGGAAGAGAAGACTGACTGCCCAAGATCAGGACAGCAGATTGTAGTGGGGAGCTGAAGGGACTTTTCCTTTCGTGCACAGCCAAAGAAATCTCCAGGAGTTCTCCAGTTGTTAATGGCACTGTTGGTTCCTCCTTGCAGGCTCTTCCTGGCTCCGGGAGCAAGGCGCTGGATTAACATTGATGGTACCACAATGGGCATCACGGTCAGAGGCCTCAAACACCCTCATCGTTATGTTCTAGATGCTGCTCAGACCCACATTTACATGCTGATGAAAAAGGTTTGTCATTTGTTTCCAAAACCTTGCTGGGGATTCCAGTTCTCTGGGCCTTTCTGTGCCTTGCTGTGTTATCAGCTGTTGCTTCAAGTGCCCTTTTTCTCTTTGAAAGGCCCTCAAATTTGCTGACTTAAGACAACAGTGGTACAGGCCTTTGTATTTTGCTGCTGCTTCTTCCCCCTAAGGCAGCATGTCCCCAGGGTGGTGGAGGTCAGGAAGCTGCTGGAAGTCGTTCTTTCTAATACAGGTTTGGTCACCAGCTCATTGAAAGCTTGAACAGATCTTTTAACTTCACTCAGGACCACCCTGTGTGCCCCACCCCTGTATCCCTGTGGTTGTATCCAACTGGATTTCAGCAGTGGGTGGGAAAGGCAGTAGCAGTTGTGATGTTATGCTCCCGGTAGTAGACTCCTAGCAGTTATCAGATGAGACCCATCTCAGGTTTTACTGAGTCTTTTTCACCCATTTTTCTGCATTTATGTTGATGGGCACCCTTTTTTAGGTCTGACTGATGCAGCAGACCACAGGCTGATGTCAGCATACAGTATGTCATGGCTTTCATTAGAACATGGGGACCACAAATAATCTGTAACTCCTCCTTATGAGCACTACAAAACACACTTAGCAGGAAGGAGCAGCGTTGGCCAGAGCAGCATCTAATGCATGTGGACACCGAAAGCAGCAGAACTGCACTAATTGATTGATTGATTTTCCTTCCAGTTGTTGAAAAGTTGAACTCCCAAAACGTGAGCAGTTTAGACACGTCACTGGCCTGGGCTCTCAAGTTCAGACCTTTTGGTCTGGATCTTACTTGGGAAGCTTTACTGCGAGATAGAAAATCCTGGGAATTTTAGACCCAGATGAAAGGCTGTTGGTTTAAATAGCTGCATTTGCCTGAAAGATGCAAAGTCCTTGGGCTGCCAGGGGAGATTATCTGGTTCCCAGTCTCCTTGGCTCCTGGGCAGCTGTATTTGGTGGTGATTTTAATAAGGGTGTTCACAGCCCATAACTACCAGTTTCGTTTTTTTTCCTCCTAGTAGGACTCCTATGGCCGCTATTTGAAGTCTCCAATATACAAAGAAATGCTGGCCAAGGCTATTGTGCCACAAGAGACCGTCAAAAAAAGGCAAGTGAAATTAGATGTAATTGTGGGCTTTGGTTTCCTTGTTGTAGCAAGGGTAGAAAAAGCCTGAGTTGCAGGAAAATTACTATGATTTAAATGTTCGCTTAATTAATTAATCTTTTTTTTGCAATGAAAAGGTGCCTCACTTAGAGACTGATTATGCTGCTTATTGGTGAGCGTTTTGGAAGTGGCTTTTGTGCAGCCAGAATTGACTTGTCGATTGCTCAGCTGCTTCATCCGTTGGGCCTGTTCAGAAAGGCTGTGATTGTTGAATTAACCCTGGAAGGAGAGAGCCCTGGATACAGGGCATGGGAATACTCCCACCCATGAAGCATGTCTGCCAGAGGAGGTGCAGAAACACCGCAGGGTCCTCTATGGGCTCTGCTCAGCTCTGCCTGGACAGAGCCACCTCCCTGCTGCGAGGTGGAGGTGACAAGCAGCCACGGGGACAAACAGCATCTTAGCTCTGAGGGACTGCTGGCACAAGGCAGGCGGCCTTAGAAGGGAGAGGCTTGAAATGGCTTTTTCCAGACCAGGATGAAGGTTATGTAGCAAATCTAGGCCTTTTGAACTGCAGTTGCTTCTCAAAGCCGAGCGTTTGGTGTCAGAGCCAGGCTGGGTGGTACACTGCTCTCTGTTCCTCTTCCACTTGACAACCTAGCGAGTGAGAAAGAGGAATCATGGCCTTTCACGCCATTGTTTCAGCTAAAGTCTGTTTCAAGTCAGTGGAAAAAAAAAAAACCCTCTGCTGACTTGCCCAGGGTTTGGTTCATTTTCCCATGAGCCGCCCATCACAAGGTCTCTGGCAGATGCCCAGTTGACCTCTGGTGACTACCATTATGTTTGTCAGTGCCTGTTCTGGAGACAAAATACTCAGCATTCCGGGTAAGATAAAGAGCCAGCACCTCATCCAGAGGTGGCTAAATGCTTGTTCCCACTGCTGCTGGTAATGGCTTTGCTGAAGGAGGTAGCAGGTGGGTTTTGGGGTATCACAGGCACATCCACACTTGGTCTCTTTCTAGTGCTCTCCAGAAGATCAAGATAAAATTCCACTGATGGCCATTGTTTTGGTGTCACACTGAGTGTTTGTTACATGCTTACAAGAACAGTAGTAATGTGCTGGCCATCTCCTGGCCCTGGAGTCCCTCACGAGGACCAGGAACAGCACAGACTTTATGCTTTCAGCAGTTCTGTAGCTGATGTGTGACACTGAGTCACCTGCTTTAAACCACCTCATCTGCATTTGTGCTTCCTTGTATAGGCGATGGTGGCACGTCCATCTGTCTCTGAGCTTGCCCTCCTGGTCAGTTTGCTTACTAGAGGTGAGGTTGTGGTGCTTTTCTACTTTCAATAACACCCTGCTCCTTTCTCTCACTCTCTGCCCAGCTCTCCTTTCCCCTTTGGACGCCGTCACCTCCGCTCCAGCCCCAGTCCCATCATCCTGAGGCAGCAGGAGGAAGAGGCCAAAGCCAGAGAAGCTGCCACAACCGTGGACATCACGCAGGTCATGAGCAAGCTGGATCGCAGGAGCCAGCTCAAGCAGGACCCTCCCAAGTAGGCTCTGAGCCCCGCAGGGCCCAGCACAGGGAAAAGACAAGCCGAGGCTGGTGTTGAGCTTCGTCTCCCCTTCCTGAAGGTGTCAGTGGTGCTTTAGGTTTCCCAGCCCGGCTCTGCCACCAGCCTGCTTCCTGCACGTTGCCATGGCTTCTGGAGCAGCAGATGTCACTTCCCAGGCATGGCAGTGGTGGTGGAGCCAGGCTGCTGGCTGTGCTGGGTTGGGGTGCAGGGCCCTGGCTCCCTCCTGCCTGCACGCCTCGAAGGGGAGATGCCTTCTGGCTGCCCTGAGAGAGAGGAAAAGGAGGTTGGGCAGTCTGGCCACCTCTCCCTGCTTCCTGCTCCTCTGGGAGGTGGGATGGCACACAGCAGAGTAAAGCTCTGCCCATCCTGAACTTTTGGGTTCAAATCAGCCTTCCTGGGAGTAGAAGTGGAAGAGCTCGCAGGGAGCAGGGCAAGGTGGCCTACCTCAGAGCATGTCCATACTGGTGGCCATCCTCTTGGAGAAATGTGCACCCTCCCAAGGGGTGCACCCTCCCAAGGGGTGCACCCCAGCCACCCCTTGAGAGGAGGGCACCCCTCTCCAAGTATCCTGCTGCTTCTGCTGGTGCAACAGAGCCACAGGGCAGGAGAGCAGGGTAAACTTCGTGAGAACAGCAGGATGAGGGTTTCTGAAAGTTTAGCCAACCCTTTGAATTTTAGAGGTGCTCCAAAGTCCACCAGTCACATGCTCTGCTCTCCCCCATGGCTCCCCAGCATGATGAGCTTGGGTGTGCAGGTGCAGAGAGCCCAGGAGCCTGCGGGAGAACTGGAGAGATGCAGCTGCAGCTTTGTGTTTCCTTTATCAAATCCTTCCTACCTCTTGTCTTGTCTTTTTCCTGCTCTTCTATTTTCTGTTGTTAAAAAAAAAAAGCAAAAAAACAAACAAAAAAAACCCCCAAAGCACCAAAAAAGAAAACCAAAAAACCCAGAAAACCCAACAAACCTAACAGGAGGTAGTTCCAGTTGTCTCTGGCTTGTAGCCCAGAGGCAAAGAACAACCAGGGTAGAGGTGTTAAGAGATGATTTCAACTTTAAGTAGTGTTTTATTTTTTTTTCTTTTGCTCTTTAGAATAAGGTAACCTATAATACTGTGTTAGTGATAAAGAGCTCGGGGAGATTCCAGGCTTTGCTGGGAACCCCCGGCGTGTCTGGACCAGGCCAGTGATTACCAGAAGTGGGAAGATTCTTGCAAAACCCAGTAAAGGGAATTTGGAGGACAGAAAAACTTCCTTGTTTGTTAAAATTTCAGGGAAGCAGAGGAACTGTCTGGGAAGCACTGGGTTCTGGGAAGCTTCTTCATTCCAGTTTGTATTGTTTATCTGTTTTTACTACTGGTAGGATTTTAGAGGTGGGAGTTGAGAGAGCTGGATGTGAGTGGGAGCCCTGGGGTGCCAGGGCACTGCAGAGCAGCCCTTCCCAACAGGGTGGTAGTCTGGCAATAGCTGTGTCTGAACAGCTCTGAACTGCAGTTGTTGCCCTCCCTGTGCTGTTAGCAGAGGCAGAATCAGAATCAGAGCTCTGTGGTCCAAGGCAGTATTGCAGCAGAACTCCTCTCCTTGGCTTTGCAGCTGAGCCAGGGAGATTTTCATGACCTCCATTAATGGTGATGAACCTTCTCAGAGGAATTGAAACCGAGTCACATGAGTCTGTTGCTCTGATGTCAGGGTCTTCTCACTAAGGCTCTGCTCTGCTCCTCGGTGGAAGCAATGGCAAATTTTGCAGTGCTGTGGGGGTGAGGGGGCTCAGACTGTGTTGTGTTTTGTTTTGCTTTAAGTTCTGCTTAAAACCGTGAGGCTTTTTTACATCAGGTATTGAGCCCTGCCAGCATAGTTTGACAGAAGAGTGCTGAAAGATACTCAAGAACTTGGTCCAAAGCTACTTAAATGTGATGTGCTCTACTGTCTCTTCACAGCTGGTGTAACATAGAGCACTGAGCATGTTGGTATGGCCAGTAGGTAGTAACATGTGGAAGATCAAGTCAGGGTGTAAATAATAAACAAGAAATCTGTGTGTTCCAGCCAGTCCCTCTGATTCTACTCCTGTTTTTTCTTCAGCTTTGCTTTTTCCATTCTCTGTATCCATTCCTTTCTCTGTATTTCCATTGTCTCTGCTCTGCATTGCTGTCCCCCCTGACGTGGGTTAGTGCTGCGTGCTCAGGAGTCATGGTGTGTGTGGAACCCCAGCCCTGCACTTGCAGGCAGGAGCTGGCTCTGCTCGTAAGCTGGGTTAAGCTGGCACGTCCCAGTGTGCCACTGCTCGGTCCCTGAAGAGGAAGGTTGCCTGGTACAAAGCGTGGCCATGGTACAAACTGAACTTTGCTTTGTGCCAGGCAAGAAATTGTTTGTTTCCATGGGAAATCAGAGCAATATGTTGTCTCTTTTTCTTTTTTTTTTGTCCATTGCTTCTGAGCATTCGTCTGTCTAATAAAAATAAATGTAGAAAATAAGAGTTCATCCTTCTCTGTCTTGTCTTGGTGTGTTCATCCTTCAGCCTGTTGTCTTTCACACATGTATTTTCTATGTGTCTCTGCTCTCAGCACTTTGAACAGTTGACCTGCATTTCATTTTCTTCTAGGAGTAAGTCTTTGGGGAAAGTTGGAGGAGACCTTGATGTGCAGCATGTCCTCTGCTGATGAATCTGTACTTGGGATTGTCCTGAGACCTGAATTAGCTGAGCTGGAGATTTCACAGCTTCAGTCAGGAGCACTGTGGGCTTTGGTGTTATTCTGGTATTATCGATCATCAGAGGTTGGAGCTCAGTGTCCTATTTCTTGGCTACCACAGCAGCATGTTGGTGCTTTGGGTGTGACATTGGTTATGCCATTTGTAACCAAGATCACATGCTTGGGATGACACTCCTCCATGCCTGGAGTGAATCATTGTCAGGAATGGGACAAGCTGGTGTCTCCTACGTCCTCCCAGGGGGTGTGAGGCTGGGTCTGTCAGCACCCATGGGGGCTGGTAGCAATGATCCTGTTGCTTGTTGTGACACTTCCACTCTCCTGCTGCAGGAAGGCAGGGAAGGGGACAGAGTGGCAGGTGAGCGGAGCATTGGCCTAGGCTTGGCTGGGGTGGCTGTTGGTGACAATTGAGCCCTGTCTTTTCTGGCAGCACCCGGCCTCTCTCTTCCAAAAGAGGCTTGTCCTGGTGAAGCACGGAGAGACCAACCACGGGTGTGCTGCTCCTGCAGCCCTGACCAGAGCCTTTCTCCTTTTCCTCCCTGCAGCCATGGCACCTTGCCCCCTGCGCCCCTCACCCGGCCGTCTACATGGGCACTGACCCCCCAGCCCTGCCCCACGGCACCGCCTGCCCCTCGCCCATCTCCGTGGCCCTAGAGAGCACAGTGGGCCCCAAGGGGGGGCGGGAGCCCCAGGGGGCCAGCCTCCCCCCCTTCCCTTCCAGTGGCGGGAGGTCCCGCACAGGCACCCTGTCCTTTGGCCGGTTCCTGAAGAGGGGCTGCTGGACCTCGCCCGTCTTCCCCACGCTCTCGCCCAAGTGCCCCGCCGTGCCCCACGGGAAGGTGCAGCCGCTGGGTGAGCGGGAGCCACGGCTCCAGCCGGACGCCAAGGCGGTGAGGAGGTAAGCACCATGCTGAATGCCCTCATGGAGGGTTCATCTCTGGGTCTGTTTTAGTTTGTAATTAGCCAGAGGTTGAAATAGCACCACCTGAGCCAGCATCTGTGGGCAGCAGGTCAAGGGCGTGATCCTGCCCCTCTGCTCCTCTCCGGGGAGACCCCCTGGCAGTGCTGGGGCCAGCTCTGGAGTCCTCAGCAGTGACAGGGACCTGCTGGAGCTGGGCCAGAGGAGCCCCAGCAATGCTGGGAGGCCTGGAACCCCTCTGCTGGGAGGCCAGGCTGGGAGAGCTGGGGACGTTCATCCTGGAGAGGAGAAGGTTCCAGGGAGACCTTCTGGTGGCCTTTCAGGACTTTAAGGGGCCTGCCAGAAAGATGGGGACAGACTTTACAGCAGGGCTTGTTTGGACAGGACAAGGGGGGGTGGCTTGAAACTAAAAGAGGGAGATTCAGACTGGCTAGATGGAAGAAATTTTTGATGCTAAGGGTGGTAAGACGCTGGCCCAGGCTCCCCAGAGAGGTGGTGGCTGCCCCATCCCTGGCACCATTGCAGGGGAGGTTGGCTGGGGCTCTGAGCACCCTGCTCTAGTTGCAGATGGCCCCACTACCTGCAGGGGGGTTGGACTCACAGCTTTGAAAGGTCCCTTCCCTCTCAAACCAGCCTATGATTCTGAACCATTTGAAGTGGTCCTTGTGCTTCATATTCCAGTCAACTGTTGCCATCTCCCCACCACATCTGCCTGCTGCGGGGCTGCGTGTGATGGTGGCTGCCAGGAGCAAGCACCAGCTCTGCTCCTCCCTGGTATCAGGCAAGAAAGTGAAGGTTCTGCACCTCCCTGCTTGCCCCAGGAAGCAGTGGCCACGACACTGCTTGGGTAGTGGTGTGGCACGGCCAGGGATGTGGCCTCTTTTCCCTCTTGGGGACACCAGGTAGCTGCACTGGTCCCATGTCCTGAGCCTCCACAAGCTGGAGCAGCCCAGGGAAGATGGCTGCCCTCTTAGCACAAGACAACCCTGGCCCAGCATAAAGAGATGTTTGCATTTGCCCCACATCAAGCAGCTTCCCATGGGGCCTTGCTGCCCTATGTACATTGGCAGAAGTTTGTCCTGTTCAGTTATTTCTTTGGCTTTGGAGACAAGTCTTTTGTACCAGCAAAGACCCTGTAGATCCCCCAGAGTCTTCCCCATGAGGCTGTGTGGTGCTACGAGTCTGGCTGGCAGTTGCTTTTCCTCAAATTTCATCCAAAACCCACCACTGACATTTGTGCTGCCTGCCCAAAATCAATGGCCAGGCCTCCGATAGGGTCTCTTCCCTCTGGCTCCTCACATTTGCTCTCTGCATTGGTCGTGTTTTCTGATGAGCAATGGGCAAGAAGCTGTGCTGGCAGTTCTTCTCTGCTGTGCTTACGCCTCCTGTTTGTGGTGTAAAGCCCCCAGGTTTTACCTTTGATCTTTGAATTTGGAAAGCAGCTTGTGTATTTGTGTTTGCTGTCGATCATTGGTCCAGGTTTGATTTACTGATCTGAGAGTTAGAGGAGACCCAGAAGTAACAAGGGAGGAGAAATCTTGAGGGACAGCCATAAAATGTTTGTCATTCCAGAGCAGGATGTGTAAGGACAGGGTTTTTTTTGCCCAGAGAGGCTGTCACTGTTGAAACCAAATCCTGTCTGTGTCCCTCACTAAGAATAACATGTCCTCAACCTCTTTTAATCCACCTCTGCTGCTGACCAAGTGGGTGAGTCCACATTAGAAATTCAAAAGCACAAATCTGAGGGCTCCTTCTCTACCTGGCTCAGCTCTGGCTGAGCAGGATCCGTGTCACACAGCAGTTTTGCTTCAAAGGGGTGGGAGTGTACATTGCCTTCATTTTCCATCTCTGTGGGCTTGTGCCCAGCAGTTTGGCTTTGGGATTTGGGGTTTGAGCAGCAGAAGACTCAAAGCTGGGCTCCGTGATGCATGTTCGCCGTCTAGGAGAACGCATCAAAAAGTGCTGTACGCGTGATGAGCTTTTATTTCACAACACAGCTTCTTCCAAATAAAAATGGATGCTCCTTTGGAGAATGGAATCTACCCTGTAGACTCTGAGGAGGGAGAGGACAGCTGCCACCGAGCTCATAAGGACTCTGCGAAGGAGGTGATCTGCCCTTGGGAGAACCCCACCGAGGAGGGACGAGCTGGGTAACAAGCAGCCCAGACACAGACACTCTCTTTCCAGGCCTGAGAGCACAAGATTTGCCACATACAGTTCAGGACATGGGCCATGCTGTGGAAGAAGTGCATTAGAGCCATCCTTCAACATCAAGGAAGCTCAGGAGGCTACCAGCACTATGACTAACGGACCCTGCTGTACCCATCTGTTTGCAATTCAAGAATTTGAAGTATTTCTGGACTGGTTTTCGTTCTTAGCTTTGGTATACTCAGATCTATTTATTCGTTACAAACTTCTTGATAAATGAACCTCCTTTTTTGCCTTATATCAGAATTTATGTGTGTGTGTATATATCTGTCTATATCTCCTGGGAAATGATGTCTTATCTGAATTACTTGCTTGGCCAATGAGGTGTCAGCGCACTGTACACGGCACAGCTGGAGCTGAGCTTGCAGGGTGTTTTTCAGAGTAGGACTTAGACTTTAATGCCAAGATGAGGGCATGTTTGTCTCCCCAGCTTGGGTCCACCTCATTATGAATAACAGTTTTAAGTTTGAGAGCAAGTTCGTTAAGAGACAGCTGATTGCTGGGGAAAAGAAAGTCAACCCATCCTGAGAAGCTGTATACTCCATGGCATTGAAGCATTCCTTAATCCAAACTAAAAATGATCCCAAAGAGCAAAGGCTCCAGAGCACTTCTGCACAAGCTCCAGTTTCCCTTTTGTGGCCTCTTGGTGCTTCAATGGGTTTTGAAACCGTGACTTGATCTGCGCCTCGGCAACGCCTGGGGAGATCCAAAACACATCCGTGTTGTGGGCCTCTCCAAACTTTGTTGCATTGCCACAGTCTGTACCTGTGTTGTTACCAGGAGTGTTAGCATGTTGCTTCCCTTGTCGTGTCAGTGTTTGACAGGTTTCCTCTGTTCAAGTGAGGAGGGTTTTCCTAGATGTGTATGTGTGGTGTGGGTCATTCTTCCGCCACTTGGCCCTGTGGCCTCTGGCTTTTGATGTCACTGTTTTGTACTTTCCAACTGTACATGGATCTTTGCCTGTGTGCCTGATGCCTTGTCATGGTGACTTCTACTGGGGGCTTTAAAGTCTCCCCTCACGCACGTTCGGTGGCCCCTATTTTCCCCAGGCCTGGAGCAACACTTCTAATCCAGGGAAGTTTGGGAAAACCAAGAGGCTGTTTCAGTTTCCGAAGATTCTTTCCCAGGGGAGCTGCACCTCCCCAAAGCAAAGGTGGAGCAGGAGGGAGCTGCCCTGTGCTGCCCATGCTGCTTCTCTTGTGCAAATGTGTGTTTGCTCTTGGTGGCTTTGCTTGCTCGTGAGGATCTGGTTCTGCTCTGGCATTCGCTAGAGGTGGCCACCTATTATGAGAGACAAATGTGGTGTCTTTTGTGATTTGTTTTTGTTAATATTGTTACTCAGCTGCTCCTGATGGGACCCTGGTAACGTACAGTCCAGGAAGACACAGTGATGTGTGAGAGCTGATGTTATATTTAATATTGTGTACGTATTATAAGAGCTGTCCTGTTGTTAACAGTTCTCTCATTGACTTGGTGTTCCTCTTGGGCACCTCCTTGGGGTTCCTCTTGGCACCTCCTTGCCTTCTACTCCAGAAGCCAAGAGTGGCCAGAGAGCAGCATTGAGTCCATGGGGCTGGGACAATGGGTCCATGGAGGCTGTAAAGGCTGGGAGCCAGGGTGAGTACTCAACACCAGCTCCCCAGGCTGGTTTCCTCACCCCCTTGGCTTTCCATGTCCTCAGCTTGCTGAGGAAGAGACATGTCTCACCCCAGTTTCACAGGCTGATGAAGGCACCTTCTCCATGATGAACTTGGGCACTGCTCTTATTTATTTCATGCTTAGCAAGAGTAGTGTAACTGGTGGTCTATAATACCCGGCTACCAGGAGAACCAATTTGCCACAAGAGGGGATGCACCATGAAACCTTTGTCAAAGAGGTGAGTCCTACCCATGCTGGCCTCAACAAGGGGTGGCACTTCCTTTGCTGCAAAGCGACATGGAGAGATTTGTAAAGATATCACTGGATTTATTTCCAGTGACCTGGGGCAATCGGTGTTTCATCTCCAGACAGGTCTTGGTGGTTGCTGAGCCAAGACCAGGCTGTGGCTGTGCTGGCTCTGCCGTGGTACACAAGCAGGTGATGGAAAGCTTGCACTCGCTGGTGACCTGTTCTGCTCCTTAGAGGATGGACTGTTAAGATCTTCCCTTCTTTACCAAGGAATCAAATAGTGCCTTGGCCTCATGCTCATCTTCTAAACTAGATGAAGGGCTTCAAGATCCAAAAATGGGCTTCTCTGTCCAGGCTTGGACACCCTGATGGTATTACGTCCAGGCAGACAGGTGTATACGTGTCTCAGAGGCCAGCATGGGGAGTTCCCAACATTTATCCCTCCATGACACTGCCTTTTTTTCCCCACAATGTCATCCAACTTGAGGACTCTTTCAGTTTTGTTGCTAAGGGAGGACAGGGCCCCACATCTTGCATCTCAAGGCCATGCCTTGCCTCCCTTCCTTCCTCCCTTCACCTGTGGAACCCTCTGGTGCCTGCCGACTGCAGGGTGAAAACGGCTTCTGCGGAGGCCCTGGATACCTCCTGCCACCGTGCTGTGCTCACGTGGTGACATCTGACGATCCGGGCCCCGCTGGGGGCCTGGCGTGCTGGAGTCGGGAGCGCTTTCAGCTCTCGCAGTTGAAATCCCCTCGCTGTGCAGGAGCCCATTTAACACTGCCTGGAGTCACCTGGCAGAATTAGCTCACTGCAGCAACTTAGACATCCAAGGTATGTCGGTAATGTGAGGGATGTGTAAGGTTAATGACTGGAAAAAGTGATCGCTCCCTGTGGGCAGTTTCTCAGGAAACTCCCTGCTGCTCGGCTGACAGAAGAAAGGAGACTCCAGCAGCAGCGAGGAAGACCCGTGCCCTCGCCCCAGCGGCTCCGCTCTCCTGCCTCCCACAGAGCCCCAGGGAGGGGCTGTGGTCCTGCACAGACCCATGGAGCAGTCGTGGTCCCACTCTGGTTAGTCAGTGCTGGAAGAGCTCCCCGTTCTCCAGGTCTGAGCTGATGTGTTGCAGGAGGGGCTGCAATGGTTGGGCTTTGGGTATGGTTTGAATGAACTTGGAAGGAAGTTGCTTAAAGAGCCGTGTGGTTCTAGAGTGTGCTCCACTCCTATCTGTGGAGGACAGATATCATCAGAGGATAACATCTGAGGATCCCACCCCATCGGGGTGGGCTCCTCCTTTCCCCAGGCTCAGGCTTACCCTTGGCTGCTGGGGTTTGTTTCCATGCTCGCTCTGCCAGCCTGAAAAGCCTGTGAGGTTCTCTGAAGCCTCGGTGAGGGTTTTTCCCAGGCTGCCTCAGCCATCAACCTCAAGGGGACACTGTTGGGATAGGATGGGAGCAAATCCCATGCTCATGAACCCCCAGAGCGATGGGTGGGAGGTGGATCTCACGGTGTGGGCTGCCAGCTTTGGGGTGAGTCCAGCTGGGGCTGGGGTTCCACAGTTGTGCCGTGGGGCTGGGGTACACTCCACGCCGTGCCTGGCCTTTGGGGTGGCAGGAGAGGTGTATACAGGGGCACAGGCAGCAGGGTGAACCTGGTTAAAATATCTGAATTGGAGATTGCGTTCCAGGCGATCGGCATCTCTCAAGTCTCCCTTCAAGTGTGACATTTGCCTCTCTCCTCTCCAGCTGGGACGTTTGGCCAGCGTGCCAAAAACACTGAGGGCCTGTTTTTTCTCTGAAGTCTTGGACTGCACATTGCTTAAGTCTCGTTAATTTAAAAATGGAACAAAAAATGCTCAGCATCCAGCAGGATCAGGCCTTGGGAGCAGGAAGTACCAGCTGGCTCAGGAGAGGGCTTGTTCCCATGAGATTCCCAGTGTGGTTTTGGCAGGCGGCGTGGTTGGGATAGCTCTGCGAGCAGGCTCTTCCTGCCTGAGATGCCAGCCGTGGCAGAACAGCTGACTCAGAACATGACAGCTCTTCACAGCATCCCCTTGTGAAAGGAGCCGTCAGCGATATTCCCGCTGCTGTTGCCTTTACATTTCATGAGGGTGGCTTGAAAGCTGAGCTGTAAGGCGAGCCCACGTCATGATGCTTTTGGAAATGGTGCTCTGTGGCTGGAATTCACCTCTGTGCAGGGACTGCATCATCTTACATCCTACTAGGGCCCCAGAATAGGATGTGGGTCGAACTCGAAGTGCTTCATTCACCCCACCATCTGAATATCTGAAGGATGATAAATATATTGTGAAAGAGTCACCATGACTCGGCTTTTTGGGGTGCGGGAGCCTCAGGGATGCAGGAAGAAACCCCATCACCGGGGTAATTTCCCCCTTGCTGCGAGGGATATGTTTTATGCATTTTGCAACACAGCTGGCCCAGAAGCAGAGGTGCTCACCTCCCAGGATCCCTTTTAGGGTAGAGGTTCCCAGATCTGTTCTGCACCACACTAAAGAGGAAAAGATAAGCTCTTGCGAGTCAGTTTACATTTTAAAATTCATGTTGCCATAGCAGCTTAGCACACTGTCTCAAGTCCTCCTTCTTGCAAAACTTTGATCACCGTGAAAACAGAATTATGTTGTTCTCCAACACGTTCTACATATAAATGTATCGAAGTTCCCATGGTTTGTGCTTCAACATCTCTGCAAAGACCTCTTTTATTTCTTGCCCACCAAAAATTTCCCTGGCCAAAGAACAGTATTTTAAAGGCTCAAGCTGCATCAGGCTCAGACTTGGTGTCAAGCTGGCTCCTCAGCATCTCCGTGAAGTTCTGGTTCCAGTGGTTTCTAAGACACTCTGGTACACCACAGCGCTGAAGCCCAGCCACCAACTTCTGTCCCCAAAATTGCAGGGATACCCTCCTGCCTTGGCTCTGCTCTCTGGCCCTCAGCCTGGTCTCTTCCCTGGAGTATTGAGAGAGCACAAATTCCCCTGAAATCTCTTCCCCCTTTGCTGTTATCCAGCAGAAGCATTAAGCTATACTATCCTCACTCACCTCTAGTCCCATCACGTTGGATTCCCCAGGGAAGGAGTCAGTCTCCCCTCTTAGGATGGAATGAATCAACTTTGGAAGTGTTTTTTTAGCCCACCCCCCATGTTGGCTCCAGAAGACTAACTTAAGACTGAGCCCAACTTCTATATGGGTGGGATTTGGTGGCAGTTTATAGATGGGTGGGATTATCTGACACCAGTGGCTTTAGTGAGACTTAGTGCATCCAACACAGGGCGTGTAGGCACCTTCTGAAGCCCCATTTGCAAGCTCTGCCTTAGGAGACCTCAAGTTATTTTTGTTGTTACCCAAGATGTGGCTGCCTCAATCTTGCTCCTAAACTTTTCCTCTCTTGAATGTCCTGCGAGCAATGGGAGGAACTTTAATAACCACCAACACATTAAATCCTGCACAGAGCAACCCTTTTGTTTCTATCAGGTGCCCCATTTTTCCACCTTCAACGTGGGAAACGACCAAAAAAAAATATAGAAAGTAGGCCAGATATGGACAACTTTGCAATAACAACCTACACAGTCATTTGGCAAAACAGCACATTACCCCAAGCCATTTTTTGCTGTTGTTGCTCATATGAATCCATCTCCTCAACCCAGAGAAGACCCTTCCAGACCAGGACTGGGAAAGGTCAGTGGGATTTTTATTAATGTTCCCAGTCAGACTTGTTCCAGTCAGCGCTGCTTTTTTTTTTCTTCTTTTTTTTTTTTTTTTTTCCTAACTCTATTTAGGCGAAAAAAAAAAAGTAGGAAAAAAATTGGGGTATATGGTCAAAAAAACGTTATGTAAAAAGAAAAAGAACTAAATAATTGATGTAGTCATGGTGCCAAAGGTAATTTCTGCTGCTCCCTCTATCTCACAAAGACATTTAGCATTGATTGAGATCAAAGTATCAAAAACCCCTGCTGCTGAGCTGAAAGGCAAAACTTTCGGCTGCCTTTCTCCGCTCTAATAATATCGTCTTTATGTAGTTAATAAACTGCACACTTCAGTCAAACTATATCATTACAGAAGACTTAGGGAGCTAATAATTTAAAAGCAAAGAATTGCCTCTGTTCTTCGCTTTGAACTAAACAACATTCTGTTGAATGAGGGGGACATCAAAGCTTTGTTACTATTACCAGTGTGGCTGGAGCACAGGGCCGCACAGAGTGTGTACTTCAGTCATCAAGAGAAAAAAACAAAACAAACCAAAAAAAACCCCAACAACAACAACAAGATTAAAGATATTGGCTTATCAACCCACAGGCAGAACCAGGTGTTTTCTTTTCTGCTGTGCAAGCATCAGGTGGTTTGCTTATCAATGAGTTTTCTTGTCAAATAGATGTACATGACTTGGGTTGATCCCTCCAATCCTGTGGCCTTTTTATTTCCCGAGCAATGTTGGACAAAGTCGGGATGAAGGGCTGTTTGTTAGCAGGAGGATGGTTAGTTGGGCTTTTTGTCCAGGGCCAGCTCCCATTCTTGCTCCGCTGATGCTCGTCCATCGTGCTGAGCCCCACTGCAGCAGGTCTGCTCCCTGTTCCCCACCTTCCTCCTTCACGTGTGCCATGGGGCAGCCTCATCCTCTGCTGGAAGCACCTTCGTCCTTCACCTGCCATCACATCCCACCACTCCAGTTCCTTTGTGCTCTCAGCAGAGCAGGATCTGCTCTCCCAGTTTAGGAGAGATGTGTCCCTGCATCTAAAGAATACTCTCTGACAGGCTGGGAGTGAAGGAGGCTCCACGCTGCTCCACTTCTCTCTGTGTGGGGATGAAAGAGAGGACCTGCTGTCTTCTCCAGCCTCACCACAGCTGAGAACTGCTTCTGTCTCCTCTCACACCCGTCACACAAAGGTCTGCAAAGATCTGGCCACTGCCAGCAGTGGGTGTCCATGGAGGGTCTCAGGCATGACCCTAAATGTGTTCAAGGTTGTGTGTATCACTCATGTTCGTGCCAGATGTTTTTCCTTCCTTGGCAGATGTTTTTTCATGATGTATGGTGCTGTGGGAGCAAAAGGCTTTCTTTCATAAATCCCTGTAAACCACAAAGTTTTTCCTGGGACATTGAACAGGGACAGGATCAACAAAAACAGTCCTAGGGGACTTCAGGAGTTCTCCTCCTATTCTTTCTCTCCTGTGGCAACGTGTGTCTGGAGCTGATTCCGGGTGAGAGCTTTTGCACTCTTCGACAGGAAACGTTTGAATACAGGGTTGTGGTGGGAGCCCCAAGGTCTCACCAGGAGAATCAAGGTGAATCACAAGGTCAGCACTTGAGAAGGTGGAACCTCTAAACCCTCCTGCTCTGATCTCCTGAATTGGATGGACTTCTGGATATTCCGGGCAGGTCTGGGAGCTGGCAAGTTGGTGTGGGCTCTATTATGGGATACTTGCACTTCTTAAATGCTGCTTTTCATTTGCATCAAAACCTCTCTTGGTCCTTGGCGGTCTGGATCTCATCCCCTATTAAAGACTGGAATGTAAAAAAGCAGAAAATAATGGCTTATTTCAAAGTAACAATTCGACTGCTTTTTGAAATGCTGTCCTTATTCAAACCCACTTAAATTTATACATATTTCTAAGTCTTTATTATCCTCAGAGGCTGAACCAATTTGGATCTTGATTTCTGCCAGTGTTCTCCTTGATTTCTGTGTCAGAAAGTTGAGATGTAATGTGAAGAGATTGGACGTTCATCATAGGTAACAAATGGTTTCCTGGGAATTATTGCTTAAGTTATTCTTTAACATACTTTGCAAAGCCTATTACTACAGGGAGAAAACTCTTGGCAAAAAGACTTTCAGAAAGGGGTGATCTTCTGCTTTTCATCCTGTTGAGCTGCAGGCTGGAGCGGGTGCCTTGAGCACATGTGCAGACATTGTGCTTTTGTGGGCTTCATTCTTATTTCAGTGGAAGGGGCTTTGCCATGCACCAGGAGTCATATCCTAGCCCTGCTGAAGTGTTCTTTTTGCCTTTCTCTTCAGTAAGACTAAAATTCTCATTTCTGAAATGGAAGAGGGTCTTCTAGCAGGTACATGCACACAACTTATGAACAGAAAAATGTAAACTGTGCTGTAAACAGAGAGGAATTTGCCCATCACTCCTTCTGGAGTTTAGTGGATGACCTGTGAATACCATATGCTGGTGGCTTGAGGGCTGTAATAACTAAATGAGAAGGTGGGAAAAGGTCTTCTGCCAGCTCTGACTCAGACAGCATACGTTTCACGTGGCGACATGGTGGCAAAGGCTTAAGAAATGTTTTCTGAAATGTTGGCCTCACTTGCCAGGAAGGATTTGAGTCTGGGCTCCCCAGAGAGCCACCACCCTGGGAAGGTGAAGCATGTCCAGTTAAGTCCACCTGATGGGTTGCCTCTCAGAGACAGTCATCAAGCCGAAGGAAACCCTGATGGATCCTGCCTCACTTGGTTGGGATTTCACTGGTGGGATCTATTGTACGCAACAACCAAGATTTGCACCCACAAATCAGAACCCAGCAGGTAGTATTTAATACCACCCCTAATGCAAATTCAAGAGCATGGGATGTTCCTGCTCACCTGTCTGTCTGTCTGTCTACTACAGGCAGACTCCTTCATGGAATGACCATTTCCACAGCACTTAGAAATGGTCCCCCGCTCACAACAGTGCTGCGAGCCAGCGCGGTGCCGAGAGAGGCTTTCTGGCTGGACAGGAATGCAGAGCTAAAGGCTCTTGAGCCAACCTTTGCAAGATCTGGTAGTACAAAGATAATAAAGTGACTCTGACGGGAGCTCAAGGCAGAGCGGAGCCGTCTTTAGCCTTTACCAAAACCACTGTCAGTGCCTTTGCCTTTTCACAGCACAGCTCTTCGCAAAGCTAATTGGGTTAGTGCCTTGCAGGGGGTTTTCAGTGTCTGCAGGAGATGGGCTGCTGCAAACACCTTCCCCTTCAAGGCACACAGCGTTGCCTTTTTCACACCACAGCTCTCTCCCTGGCTTCTGTTCTCGAAAAGCAAAAGTCCCAGGCTGTTCTTCAGTATCAGCCATTACAGTGTTTCAGTTCTTTCCTCCCAGCCATTTTCAAATGTTCAACTTAAAAGGAAAATGTTTCATTTTAGGCCAAATTCCCCCCTCCTCTCCCTTTCCCCTCTCTTCTCCTTCATCCC